>JAODUO010001223.1:5000-12500 GCA_025642075.2 Ridgeia piscesae | reverse complement strand
GAGACATTTTCCATATTGGTTTTATTCATACAAGTATAAATTACATTTTGTTGGATATTTTGGTGCATTTTGTGTGAAACCATGTGTTACATGAGTCGCAGCATATGGCTTTTTGGTTGGAAGCTACAGGTTTATTGCATGTACCATAAGGGAATTTGATTGGGCCTGGGTTTGTTGGGGTGTCATTTGCCAGTGCCAGCAAGAGCATGTCTATATAGAGTCCGGTGAATTTGCCTGGTCGTGTTGCATAACGAAGCTGTCTGTGGGTGATCGAAAGAAGAGAATGCTTTAAGAATGTGACGTCTTTTGTAATTTCTTCGGTGTTTTATGTGGATATTGGTGACTGAGACAGTCTAAGTATGATTGCTATACCAAGGAATACAAGCTGAGCTTGGAACGATATCATTCTTCTTGTTGATTGTTTATGTTGCAAGTGGGTTCTGTATGTCGTGATTGAGACTGTTTTGTTTGTGTTATGAATGGTTGGTCTATGTCGTAATTCTGGCGGGAGTTTCGAAGGGTACAAAAAAATCTGGAATTGGTGGTTTGGGATATTTGTTCATTCATCAGGGTTTTGTTTGAATTTCTAACATTTGGAGGCAAGGTGATGATATGTTGAGGCAATCTGGTCGTGGGTTTAAGGCAGGAAAAAAGGTTATTAGTAAGCGGTTCGCTCGGCCATCCATCTTACCTCGCGCAGGCGTGTTAAATCCTCGTGACGTTGTTTATTAATAATTAATACATAGAACTATCCTCTGGTTGGTAAACCTGTAAAATAACAATAATAGTTCATTAATGTATGCCTAAACGTATGTCATAGCACCGTAGCACAAGGGACAAACACCTACGAAACCGTCCGGACCAGCACCGCTGCGGCCCGACGAACCCCGCATGTAATCTAAACTCCATAATAACTAAACAATTGTACACCTGCAAAGAATCATAAGTTATGTCTATAATAATAACTATCATAATGCAGTTGCACAAGGGACAGACACGCGCGAAGCCGCACGGACCAGCGCTGTTGCAGCCCGACGAACCACGCACGCAATCCAATCCCCAGTTGCAATCACAACTGCATCACTGTGCCCCGGCCAGGAGCCGCCACAAGACGCCGCCAACCACGCCCACCCCCCACCCAGGACCACGCAGTGTCTCAGTCACTACATTGTGCCGTAGAAGTCCATTGTTCATTGTAATTTGGTGGACACCAACATATCTTTAAGGTTCTTGTTCTTGTTGGGAAAGGCAGTTATAAACCGAGGCGTGTACATTTCGGGATAAGCGGATTGAAGCAGTTTATAGGTAGCTTTAGCCAGTTTAGCAATTGTCTTCCCTTGGTGGGAGAAACGAATCACAAAAGTATAATATCAAAAGAGTCCTCTCTAATATTTAAACCTCTTGGCTGCCTAGTTTTAAGTCTTGTAATCCATTTGGATTCACAGTTCCGTCGGTAGATGGTTTCCAATGAGGTGTCGTCAGAAAATGGCCCTGAATCCAAGATTGTGATTCGCCAATTGGCATGTGAGTGACCGGCTCCGTTAAAATTTCTGACCACTTGTGTGTCGTTATAATGTCTTATGTCCGACCTATGGTTATTCAGGCGTGTTCTGAGTTGATTGCCCGTCTCACCCACGTAACTAACTGAACAAGCATTGCATGTAATTAGGTACACCACATTGGATGTAACGCAATTGTCGATTTTGCCAACCTTTGTGTTATTAATAGGGGTGAAGTCTACAAATACCGTACAGGCTTGACATCTTTTAACCTGGCATTTCGCGGCTTGTTCTCTCCTATTACTATGTTTAATGTCCGCTGGGGTTGTGTATGCCTTAAAAAACGTGGTGTGTAATTAAAAATAAATTAAAAATTTTAAGTAGTTCTAAAATGTCTACGTCTGGGCGGTCAAAGTCCGGGACCCGTAGAAAAGCCTGTTTTACTGTTTCAATCCTTGAATTATTGTCAATATTGGTATTGCGGCTTTCTACATCCATGGAGAGCAGTAGCGCATCCCTAGGGATTTCGATTCCAGTCACTTCATCAATGAAGTCTGTAGTGTTTTTAACATAAGAATCATGTGTGACTGCCAATGGAGCTAAAAAATGGTCGATGTACTCGGCTATTTTATATGATTCACTGTTGCAATCGGATATGATCGGTCGTCCTGGAGGCGTGCGTGTGTGTGAATGGAAGGATGGATGAAGGGATAGATGAAGGGGTGGAAAGATAGAGGGATGGAAGGATAAGGTATTGAGGGATTGATGTATGTATGTATATATGTATGTATGTATGTATGTATGTATGTATGTATGTATGTATGTATGTATGTATGTATGTATGTATGTATGTATGTATGTATGTATGTATGTATGTATGTATGTATGTATGTATGTATGTATGTATGTATGTATGTATGTATGTATGTATGTATGTATGTATGTATGTATGTATGTATGTATGTATGTATGTATGTATGTATGTATGTTGTGTGTGTATGTATGTATGTATGTATGTATGTATGTATGTATGTATGTATGTATGTATGTATGTATGTATGTATGTATGTATGTATGTATGTATGTATGTATGTATGTATGTATGTATGTATGTATGTATGAAAGTATGTATGTATTTGTTTACGGGTGATGATATCACATTCTCTGACATCAAGGCTGATGTATTGCAGGTTGCTACACTAGCTCCATGTCATGAGCCACTCGACAAAAGAATCTGAGAACGGAGATGTAGACAGTTTCGAAAGGAAAACTCACATATCTTGCAGATAATATAGTCTTGATAAGTGAGTAAATCAAGTTTGCATTGACACTAATGGAAAATGCAGAACAAACAATGCAGAAATTGTTGAACTAAAAATCCATTTGACAACAACCCAGTTGATCACTATCAGACTAATAGAGTTTAAAGTAATAAGGACAGTTGGTGGCGAAGACTTTGAGGACGTCAGCAGCCTCAAGGTCTTTAGGTTCCTGGATACGAAGTACAAGAAAACACGTTTACCGGCGCATTGCCCTACCTTGGCGAACATGTACAAACCGCAGTATGTAAAAAGATAACATAAGAAGCTTTTCAGATATATGGCCCGTTGTAGAAGACCTGGAAAGAATTCCTGATGACGAGAGTTATGCCTGAATGTTTAGGAAGTGTCGCTGCAACAAGGCTAAGAACTAAAGACGCTTGGCCAACCCAAGGTTTTCACAAGCATTTATCATGGTTTCTACAAATTACCATGAAATATCATTGTATGACAATACAGATAAAACCACGAAGTAAGCAGGGCAGATGTTTGTGAATTGTGAAATAATGAATACATTTTTTAAATTACGAAGCCCCAATTAGCGTGTTGCCCATGAATAAATATCACAAGACATTGCCTGTAATAGCAATAGTCGTTGGAACGTAGTTGCTTTTAACAGCAGTAGTCAATGAAACGTAGTTGCCTGTAACAGCAGTAGTCAATGGAACGTAGTTGCCTGTAACGACATTAGTCAATGGAACGTATTTGTCTGTAGCAAAGGTCAACGGAACGCGCACTCACCAGTGTATCTCACTTTAACAGTAATAGTCAAGGTAACACGGACTCACCAGTGTATCTCACTTTAACAGCAGTAGTCAAGGTAACATGGACTCACCAGTGTATCTCACTTTAACAGCAGTAGTCAAGGTAACATGGACTCACCAGTGCATCTCACTTTAACAGCAGTAGTCAAGGTAACACGGACTCACCAGTGTATCTCACATTAACAGCAGTAGTCAAGGTAACATGGACTCACCAGTGTATCTCACTTTAACAGCAGTAGTCAAGGTAACATGGACTCACCAGTGTATCTCACTTTAACAGCAGTAGTCAAGGTAACACGGACTCACCAGTGTATCTCACTTTAACAGCAGTAGTCAAGGTAACATGGACTCACCAGTGTATCTCACATTAACAGCAGTAGTCAAGGTAACACGGACTCACCAGTGTATCTCACTTTAACAGCAGTAGTCAAGGTAACACGGACTCACCAGTGTATCTCACTTTAACAGCAGTAGTCAAGGTAACATGTACTCACCAGTGTATCTCACTTTAACAGCAGTAGTCAAGGTAACTTGGACTCACCAGTGTATCTCACTTTAACAGCAGTAGTCAAGGTAACATGTACTCACCAGTGTATCTCACTTTAACAGCAGTAGTCAAGGTAACATGGACTCACCAGTGTATCTCACTTTAACAGCAGTGGTCAAGGTAACATGTACTCACCAGTGTATCTCACTTTAACAGCAGTGGTCAAGGTAACATGGACTCACCAGTGTATCTCACTTTAACAGCAGTGGTCAAGGTAACATGGACTCACCAGTGTATCTCACTTTAACAGCAGTAGTCAAGGTAACATGGACTCACCAGTGTATCTCACTTTAACAGCAGTAGTCAAGGTAACACGGACTCACCAGTGTATCTCACTTTAACAGCAGTGGTCAAGGTAACATGGACTCACCAGTGTATCTCACTTTAACAGCAGTAGTCAAGGTAACACGGACTCACCAGTGTATCTCACTTTAACAGCAGTAGTCAAGGTAACTTGGACTCACCAGTGTATCTCACTTTAACAGCAGTAGTCAAGGTAACATGGACTCACCAGTGTATCTCACTTTAACAGCAGTAGTCAAGGTAACATGGACTCACCAGTGTATCTCACTTTAACAGCAGTGGTCAAGGTAACACGGACTCACCAGTGTATCTCACTTTAACAGCAGTAGTCAAGGTAACATGGACTCACCAGTGTATCTCACTTTAACAGCAGTAGTCAAGGTAACATGGACTCACCAGTGTATCTCACTTTAACAGCAGTGGTCAAGGTAACACGGACTCACCAGTGTATCTCACTTTAACAGCAGTAGTCAAGGTAACACGGACTCACCAGTGTATCTCACTTTAACAGCAGTAGTCAAGGTAACTTGGACTCACCAATGTGTCTCACTTTAACAGCAGTGGTCAAGGTAACATGTACTCACCAGTGTATCTCACTTTAACAGCAGTAGTCAAGGTAACATGGACTCTACAGTGTCTTTCACTTCGGCGGTCCCTCCGTTCACAACGCAGTTCGAAGTTAAAGTGCGACGAAAATGTCTCCTTCAGCGCTTTATATTCTCACAGACCGTCTTTGCAGAAGTCCCCAAGATGACCTTATTGGACCGGCCCAGATTCCCCAATGCCAGGATTCACGGAGTAGCGGGCTCAAATTGGGAGCGTGTAAGGAATGTGTTTTCGGCCATGCCCCAAATAACCCTTTGGATATGAGATCTACACCAAGTATATATAGTCTCTGCCCACCGCATCACCTCAAACACACATAAAACTAAAATTTATAAATCATGTAATTCAATTTAACTAACACAGCAGATACGAAATCAATGCCTACTGCGCCTGCGCAGTATCCGTATTCCTGAATCCTGGCTCTGGTGAACTAGGGCCCACTATTTCGGGGTGCACTTGTTTTATTTAGACTGGCGCTGGCGAGTTGAGACTTTGAGAGGATAATAACAAAGATATCGTCACAGTAAAGGGCATATTTGTTTGGGTGTCGCCGACTGCAATGGAACTGTTTAAATATTCTCTCTAAAGTAAAATAAGTGCAGGTAAATAGGCAAAATATTTATGTGTTTTTGAATATATACCTAAAATTAATAAACACCTTTGCACGGATCTAGGGTGTGAACGCATGGTGAGTCAGTTTAAAAAACTTGTGATATTACAACAAACGCTAAACAAGCCCCAGGTTTTATTTAGTAGAATAAACTAAAAGCCACAAGGTATAAATAAAATAGTAGTGTAAATGTACACACAAAAAGCGAAGTAGGTGTGGTATAGACGAATTGTATTAGTTGAGATTCAACTGTACACTGAAAGTAGCTTATACAGATTCCTAGTTGAACAATAGTAATATTATTCCATGCATAAACATTTATTCAAATCGGTACTCTTACAAAAGGTCTTGTAATCGGGCCCGTCACTCACGAAATTGGGTCCAAACCGGAACCCCGAGCACATCGGGAACCCGAGCTCATCGGGACCCCGAGCACATCCCATGGTATTATTTTGCCACCATTACATATTCCGTAAACAACATGTGCACTTTCGGAGGTTGGTGTCCAGATCTTGACCAGCCATTATACAACCGTGGTACAACAATGGTACAGCCGTGATACAGCCTGGTATAGCCGCGGTATACCATGGTACAGCCGTGGTACAGCCGAGGTACAGCCGTGGTACAAGCATAGTACAGCCATGGTACATCCCTGGTACAGCCATGTTAGAGCCGTGGTACTGCCATGGTAAAGCCTTGGTACAACCATGCTTTCAGCCATGCTACAGCCGTCGTACAGCCATGGTGCAGCCGTGGTACAGCCGTGGTACAACCATGGTAAAGCCGTGGCACAGCCATGATACAACTGTTGTACAACCGTGGTACACATAAAACAAAATAAATGATGTCATTTCACTTTAACTAACACAGCGGATATATATATATATATATATATATATATATATATATATATATATATGAAATACTGCGCAGTATGCACTTTGAAGAATCCAGGTGACCTAGGTCCCACTACTTTAAATGGTACGTGTTTTGTTGCGCTTAATTTAGATATGCGCGAGTGAGTCGAGACTTTGAGAGGTTGATGACCGAGGCAACGTCCCAGTAAAGAGTATCTTTGTTTACGTGTCGCAGACTGAAGTGGATTGGTTGAAATGTTCTTTTTCAATGGAAACAAGATATGCGTGTTAGACTGTGTACATATACTTAATGAAGCCCTTTGAATTGACTCACATATCCACCACATGTCTATAGCCAGGTACTCATTTATACAACTGAGTGAACTGGAGCAATGTAAACTGAAAAAACTTGCCCAAGGGATTAACACCGCAGCACAGGATTCGAACCCGGCCATATACTTAATAAAGCCCTTTGCATTGACTCTAAACATACCCCAGTTGTTATTTAGTAGAATGAATTAAAAAGTCGCACGATATTAAAATAACAGTAGAAATTTAAAGCAAAGTGAAGAACGTGTGGTGGTCATAGAAAAATTGTATTAGTTGAGGCCTAACTGGACTCTGAATGTAGTTGAAACATTTATAGTTGAACAGTAGTTGTATTAGTCCATGCACACACATTTATTTAAATCGATACATTTACGGGAAGGACTTGCAAACGGGCCCGTCCTCTACGAAAATGGGTCCAAACCGGGACCCCGAACATATCGGGACCCCGAGCACATCGAGGCACCGAGCACACAGGCACCCGGAGCACATCCCATTGTATTACTTGGCCACCGTAAACCCATTGTGCACGTTTGTACGCGGATCTTGACCAGACAGTGGTCTTTTTATCCTCCTTGTGTTTGTAATTCACGCAGATATAATTGTAATTTAAAATAAACACTTCATAGCATATATAATAAAAAATAACAGTATTTGTCTACGCCATA
>JAODUO010001222.1:82500-177294 GCA_025642075.2 Ridgeia piscesae | reverse complement strand
TGTAAACGAGACGACTTTATTGTCTTTAGCGCTGACAAAGATGGTAGCGATGCTCGGCTACGTAACCTAAACGCATTTGTGGGGTCGTTGCATGCTGGTGAATAAAAAGTGGACCAACAGTTTTTATGTCAGAATCATCCGAGCGTGTCCCTCATGCCTAACACGCCGTAACCGAACACATGGACGTTGCTGTGGGGCTATATCCGACGCCTACGTAATCTAGCTTAGCCGTAGATCGGTCTCACTTCGCTCGGCTATGTAACTTCGGCGAAAAAACAGGAAGTGGAGGTTTTAAAGTGCTACTACATCATGAAAAAATCTAGGTCGACCATAATTCAGACCACTCATTGGACGGCCATGTCGTAGACGTGTTACCGAAATATGTTCAGAGATTGAAACGGGAAAACCCATGGACACTGTACTGTGTCAAAGTATGGGACTGTGATAGCACAACGCCCAAGGCATTGAAATGTAGCTTTGAATGCACCGACTGGTTGATATTTTTGATAGTTGCGCTGCCATTACCGCCAGATGGCGCTAACTACTCCTATAAGGGTAAACAAGGTGGCTGTCTTGTTTCTTAGCATATTACCAGTGGGTTAATGATATTCAAGTATGACACAATTATTAAAAATAATTATAATATTTACCGTTGCTCAGTGGTATATATCCAGTTCATGGTCACATAATACTGTAAATGGTATGTTCTTATCGTGGTGGTAGTTAGAGGAAATGCGCAATTTTGGATTATAAGGGCCTTGAGCTACCGTTCAGTTAAGCCCGACGCACATGAGAGCTATCAGCTTGTTAGAATTGGCCGGTCTACTGATTTACTCGTCATCAATCCGCATCTGCCTCTTGTTGTATAGTCGTAGACTCAGCGTTCTAATCTTGGGCACGTAACGCAATATTCCCCCTCCGTACTGACCCCCTAGACAGTTAGCCATGACCTATTCAGATCAGCCACAGTGTCACTGTCCATTAGAAATCAGATACTCATGGAGAGAGATTCTAATTACTCAATCATTCGCAGAAGACTTTTCCAAGTGTTCGTTTCAAGAACTTTAATACAGACAGCATAATACAGAAGTCAATACAATTGTCTAACTGGCCTGGCTCCGTGGGCGCCAGACGTGAAGTTACATGGTGCGTGCGTGCTCTCCCTCCTCCTTCTCTCTCGCGACTACTCTATCTTTAAATACTGGCTACTTCGCCCTCTTGCTATGCGCCTGGCCATTCTATTGGTCAGCGTCATGTCTAGTGCACCTCTGCACTAACTAATAAGGAGCTGGTATCTCTTACCTACGGCCATCTCAGTGGTCAAGCTCCTACTCATCCAAGAACTATGCCTGGTCTATCCTTAGCGAACTCGGACAACTGGTTGTAACTGGTTTAAGTACACCAAGCTATGCTTCTAGCTTGACTACTGCATTTCTACAATATACTGTTAATTATGACTTCATATATAATAATAATAATATTTCATGAAAAGTAATTACAAGGAATTTATGCAACCATAATTCCTTACACCTCCATCACCCAACTAGTGATTTATCTACGGTAAATCACGTAAAAACCAAGATAAGTAATTACTTCACATGAACTGTCTGTATACCAAAATAATCAAAAGTCCTCTATTTCAAAGTCAAAGTTTGAAATGAAACCACACAATAATACACTAAAAAGCCAACCAACAGTGAGAGTATATAATGATATTAATTTAACCGGCCGGTTTAAATTAAATATCGAAGAACACCAAATAAACTGTAAGCAAAAGACATACTCTCAATATACATGCAAACGACTACATAGCAACGAGTTACCACTCTATATCAGAAAAAGCGAAGACAATAACTGTAGTAAGTTCATCACCAAGAACCAACTAACGGTGCATAAATATAAAATGCAAACCATCGGTAAGTAAATAGCGCAATACCACATATAATATAACTGCCTAAAAAGCAGTTTCACACTCAATAAAAACACAACATAATATCAGACTATCTCATGCAACCATAGCTACTCTTATTGTTTATCATAGAGAAACGTAGCAACATATGTGACAAAACATCATTGTCAGACAATGCCATTCTTTTGCAGCTTTTTCTGACGTAACCGTAATTACGTTACTTGTTCATTGCAGGAAAATAAAGAACCCATCAATAACATAGCGTAGCTGCTAATGACGTGGGTTACCACATGGACCAACTACTGGTATGTGAAACGTAGTGGATTTGTACCATACCTCTTCAACTCAATCTATAAATCAACCTTATCTCTTCAAATCAGGATGTGGACCATACCTCTTCAACTCAATGTTATTGCTGCTAAACTTATTGCATAAATCAATATATCTCAATTTACCTTTCGCGATAATCAGTGGTGCACTCACTTTGGTATGAAAAAAAATACAAAATGCCAAAATCAGGATCCTATCATAACCTCCACGATAAATAGTGTTGCAATCACTAATGTTTATCCGGGCAAATTTCACAAATTCATCCTTACAACATCCGCGATAAACAGTGCGGCCGTCACTTAACGTTTATCCGGGAAACCTAAGCGGACTTGCTAGTCAAGTAACTAAACCATTCCTCTAAGATGGATAGCTCATATACCATAACCCGATCCATTTGTGGGCCCCAAAGACAGCCATTATGATATACACCGCACTACACTCAACGCTAGTATGGCTTAGCGGACCTTCTTACGTAAGAACCTCATACTTAAACAATCAACGGCAATTCGAACATCAGAATGCCTAAATAACCTATAAAAGGCCTAAACTCAACTATGTTTCAGATACAAAATCCAGAGTTAGCTAATCATGCCGAATAAGGCAACGCTTGCGCAATGAAATACGTATCATCTGAAACTATACAACATAGTCATGAAGAAAAAAACCTCTTGACCTCTTATTAACCTGAGTGCCATATAACATCTCTTTGCCACTTATAAAAAATGCCATTACCCCAACAACAAAACATCTCAACTGTATACATAGAAATTACATACACTGGTGAATTTTTAAATCTGAACCATTGAAAATATATAGTTGAGTATTGTGGAGCTCCGGCGATATAAGAAATATCGTTTGTCCTAAGGTAAACGGTCGTGTTCAGATATATGTATATATCACGATGAATTTACCCCGCAACACAAAATACATCACCAACATATAACAATGAAGTAATGTAGAATATAAAGTCAGGGACTGACATAAAACATAATATGATTACTGCATCCAATGAAACATCAAACCGATAACCATGGACAAAAATTATTAGTATGATGTAGAATTAAATAACAATGCATCTTACCAAATGTTTCATGTGCCTAGAAGAAGTCAAATAAAAGTCCCATTTATAAACATAAATGTCCGAAGTAAGTGTCATTGCTTGTTAAAAACTTCAATAACGTTCAAACTCTGTGTCTTGTGAAGTGGCAGTTGTCTCTCTTTACTTCATGTCGTCCTTCATGCAGGAAACATGAAGATTCCCTGGCTTGGCCTCAACAGGCTGACGTCATCACCAACGTACTGGTCGGTCGAAGCGGTCATTCACCTTATGGACGCGGCAGCGTCCGAACATTTATTTCTGTATGGAGCGGCAGGGCTGCGCCAAGTTGCATCGCTTTTCTAGCATCGCCTCTCTAGCAACACTGTGCAGCAAACCTGTCCATTGTCTATTTTCGTAACTGGCCGGGCGGAGCGCTGACCCCGTCCAGTCCACCTCGTGTTGCATGGCCATGTTAAAAATACTGTGCCTCAGTAGAGAGGTGCAATCCCACCTTTGCCGTGCTGACTGCATGGGCACAGTGTTAACAATCACAGCAGAATTATCGCAATCACGCATGAATTTAGTGCACGTTTCAAAGCGTTCGGTCACGACGATTTCTGTTGGCGGACACACCTACTGTCCAGCATCATTCCAACGTTTATCCGCGGTTGTAAAAGGCGGGAAGCAGGATTGTGTGTACTCACGAAAACTGTCGTGTGCGGCCGTGTATTTGTGGCGTGGAGCCGTCCACGCAGCCAAGGCTGTAGGATTATGCATCGTCGTCGTTGTCTCACCTCCCGATGAGATTGAGTGCGGTCACTCTGGGCGCGTTGTTGTGCTCGCCAATCATCGATATGATAGTTCATCTGCTCACCTCTGTAGTAGCTCGTGTGTGTCTCACATTCGTTCTGCGCTGGCCGTTCGTCATGTGTACTCGCCTATGTCTGTCGTAGACATAGTTCAGCTGGCGTGTGTCTCCACTGTAGAATTGTACATACCGTCTGTAGTATATTCGTTCCACTGGCGTGCAACGTCAATGTTAGAATTCGTACACACTGTCTGTAGTATGCAAGTTCAACTGGCGCACTCTCCAATGTTAGAATTTGTACATACCGTCTGTATTACACATAGTTCAACTGGCTCGCGACGCCAATGTTAGTTCAACTGGCACGTCTCGTCAATGTTAGAATTGGCCGGTCTACTGATTTACTCGTCATCAATCCGCATCTGCCTCTTGTTGTATAGTCGTAGACTCAGCGTTCTAATCTTGGGCACGTAACGCAATATTCCCCCTCCGTACTGACCCCCTAGACAGTTAGCCATGACCTATTCAGATCAGCCACAGTGTCACTGTCCATTAGAAATCAGATACTCATGGAGAGAGATTCTAATTACTCAATCATTCGCAGAAGACTTTTCCAAGTGTTCGTTTCAAGAACTTTAATACAGACAGCATAATACAGAAGTCAATACAATTGTCTAACTGGCCTGGCTCCGTGGGCGCCAGACGTGAAGTTACATGGTGCGTGCGTGCTCTCCCTCCTCCTTCTCTCTCGCGCACTACTCTATCTTTAAATACTGGCTACTTCGCCCTCTTGCTATGCGCCTGGCCATTCTATTGGTCAGCGTCATGTCTAGTGCACCTCTGCACTAACTAATAAGGAGCTGGTATCTCTTACCTACGGCCATCTCAGTGGTCAAGCTCCTACTCATCCAAGAACTATGCCTGGTCTATCCTTAGCGAACTCGGACAACTGGTTGTAACTGGTTTAAGTACACCAAGCTATGCTTCTAGCTTGACTACTGCATTTCTACAATATACTGTTAATTATGACTTCATATATAATAATAATAATATTTCATGAAAAGTAATTACAAGGAATTTATGCAACCATAATTCCTTACAAGCTGAGCCAACAGGCACGCGTGTCTGTTGGCTCAGCTGGCGTTTCAGCGCACACGGTGAGAAAGATGCTGAGGCTGAGCTAACCGCTTCATATCAAGTGACTTATCCATCACGTGGTCTGGTTGCCTAGCAAATTACACCAAAACTGTCAGAAAAACACGTGGAATATTCAGACATTCCACCGAATGTTTTCTTTAAATTGTGTTTCTTTACAACAAAAAACCTCACAATTGTGAAAGTTACAACTGCATGCAGGATTGTTTGATTTATGAGATGTCATGCACTATAGTAAACCATAGTAAATTGTGATATTTACCATAGTAAATCATAGCAAAATATGGTATTCATGGTAGTAAACAAATGTGATATTCTCTGTAGTATAATACATATATATGTATATATAATATATCATATATTATATATATATATATATATATATATATATATATATATATATATATATATATATATATATATATAAACAAATGTATAATCTCTATAGTAACATGTCACTATAATAAATATATATATGTATATATAATACATATTCACACACACATATATATATATATATATATATATATATATATATATATATATATATATATATATATATATGTGAATATTATTATATATAATATATATATTATTATTAATATTTATATAGAATATATATTTTTATATATATATATATATTTATAAAATATATATATATATATATATATATATATATATATATATATATATATATATATTAAACATTATAAATATAAGCTTTATACATGTCATACAGTTAATTAATAACATATTATTTACTAGTTACATTCATACATTAATTTTATTTATTATTATGCAGATGACATCATAAATGTGATATACTTATGTTTATTATTGTAAAAAGTTACTGTGAACATAACAGTTTAGTACAATTTACTGTCGAGTCACTGTGCTGTGCCAAGTTAGAAGCATGATAAAAATGGAATATGCTGTGGTATTTTACTATGCAATTTTAATGGTTTACTATGTTTTCTCTTATTTGTCTGTGGTAAACCAAAATAGATCCATGGTAGATACATCTGGCAGTTTTGCATAGACAATTTGAAAGACAAAACAAAAACACGGTTTACTATAACTTACCATGGATTTACTACAGTTTATTGCATAGTGAAACGTAGTATAGTGTAGTTTACTCTAAGTTACTATGGTTTTACTATAATTTACTATGGTTTACTATGTCTAAGTACAGGTTTACTATGGTGAAAGCATGGTAAAATATAATATACTATGGTTTGCTATGGTATACTATGATTTACTATGGATTTACCATGGTTTACCATTGTAAACTATAGTAATTATTTTTCATTCACTATGTCATGTATAGTCACCATTTCAAATGCCATAAACACTACGGATTTTCATTGGCCAGTTTATTTTTGCCGCTGAGCACATAGCTCACGTTCAGCGCACCCGGTGAGACTTTCGTCTCGCAAGACGGAAAATATTAAACACGATAGATATTTTGCTCGCCGCCTCGCGTGGGGCTTTGCTCATGAAAAGCGACAGCGCACATGAGGGCTATCAGCTCAGCAAAGAGGCATGCAGGGCTGTTATCTCACCTAATAACTCTCGTGTGCGCCAGGCTTTATCAAGCAGGTGTACGGTCGGTTCTCCCATCTTTCCTGTAAAATCATTTTTATTACACGGATAAATAAGTGAAATAAATAGGTGAAGACATTGTATATAATTTATTGTAGTTACTAAGTGTACCGGTAGTCATACATAAAGAGTTGGCTTATTGTTAAGCTTTTATGCAAATATAGCCTAGGGGAAGGGCGGGTAAAGTGGGCCCCTCGGCCAAAGTGGGCCCCCACCGTCACAGCATATCTGGTATGGAATGCAACTAACAATACTAGTATTTACAGACCCATCAGGGGACACAACTCAACATCGTAGTTGTTTGTTTTGTGTGAATTCAAGACAGTGAGCAGAACATTTGTTTATTTGGTACTTTTCTTAAAATAACTGCGTGCCTTACAATCACCATATTTCCATAAATGGTTAGGGTACATAACTGTAATTGTGGTCCATGGAGCAATCCATAGTTAATTAAATGAGCTATTTCATTTTTTTACGTGAATAAACGCATTAATCCTAAGATGGCGTCCAACCGATAATCTATGGCAGAGACCAAAGTGGGCTCCATGGGGCCACAGTGGGATGGCACCCAACAGCTGAGAAAATGACAAATAAAATTAAGACATAGAATGAAGACAGTGACACTAGACCATGTCTGTATGGTTCGGAATTATATTCGAACAACAGAAAAGGCCATGGCTGGGTGCAGTGATTGAAATATAGCCAGTGGGCATCCGTGCGTGTGTTGGATATGAGCTCGAGAGATTATGTGTTAGATTTGCGCCGATAATTAAGTGGCATCATGTAAAATTGTGAGGGGGCCCACTTTGGCCTCCACATTTTGCAAATTAATAAAAATGTGTCTCTTTTTAAAACACATCAGATGTATTATTATTATTATTATGACAGAGTAACAAGACTGTGCATGTACTTAGTCAAAATATATAGCTAGATAGTATAGCAAAATTAACAATTTTTTTACATAAATATCAAATGAAAGTTGATTGGCACTTAAGGGGCCCACATTACCCGCCCTACCCTTACATGTTGACTTGTGTTAGCTACACTTTAGTATCAGCAAACTGGCCATATTTCCAAGTTATGCCTTTATCTGGTAGTGTTAAATGCATAAATACTACTAGCGATATCGATTTGTGTAATTTTGGTCGTGTCGAATGTTACATTGCTTGGTTGGGCGCTTCTTTTAATAATAGGCCTAGAGGGCAGATGGCTATTCCTCCATCCAGAATTAACATATTCAATAAAAACATCAGAAGATACACCCTTCTGGTTTAATCCTTCCAGAACTGCGTGAGTTGGAGGAGACTTGCCTGACCCCAGTTCCTGCTGCCACTGACTGCGCAGACCTCCAGAAGCAAGGCCACTCGACCAGTGGAGTGTACGACATCCGTCTCGTCCCTTCAAATGAGACAATTAAAATTTACTGTGATATGGAAACCGATGGGGGCGGTTGGTTGGTAAGTAGATGTTTCAAATTTTTATGGAAATTATATTATACTAATGTTTTATCCAACAGCATGGAATTGCCAGAATTAACAAAACTAAGACGTCCATATTTCATGAAATTGAACATGTTTCAATGTGATTTAGTGTCTGAGTTGCATGTATATTCTACTGGCCGGCGGTTTTTCTCGGTGGCATGACTGACATTTCAGAACAACCTACCCCATGCTGTTTGAGACGCCGACTCGGTGGCAACAATAAAAACATTGCTAAATACATCTCAGAGACATTTAAATGAAGTTGACTACATATTGTTTTATTTTACAAAGTCAATTTAATATTGTATTTAACTTGCTTTATTGACATAACTAATTTATTTACTTATTTATTTAACCTAGTTATATAACTTAATCATTTAGCTTATTATATATATATATATATATTTACTTACTTTATATTGTTAGCGCCTTTGAGGCTTGAGCATTTTATAAACATTTCCAAATAAACAGTAAAATGGTACCCACTACAACAGTGGTGGTAATAATGACAAGATTTAACAGGATTGCCATCCGATAATGAACTCTACATGCCAAATGGACAAGAAAGCATTTAGCAAGCTGGATCTATTATCAGTGCCTTGTCTGTATTTTGTGTTCATTCAAGTGTGTACACACATTCATAAGGTGTACTGTGCTGAGACAAAAATGTTTCCTCTCCATTTCACTGCCAGGTGTTCCAACGCCGGCAGGACGGATCCATCAGCTTCCGCCGGAACTGGCAACATTACAAGGACGGCTTCGGCAATTTGACGGGTGAATTCTGGCTTGGTGAGTGAAAATGACTCATGTTTGTTACATATAGACATAATTAGACAAAGGTTTCTAAGAGAATATATGAAAACAGGTTGTTGATTAAGTACGTGCATACACACACACACACACACACACACACACACACACACACACACACACACACACACACACACACACACACACACACACACACACACACACACACACACACACACACACACACACACACACACACACACACACACACACACACACACACACACACACACACACACACACACACACACACACACACACACACACACACACACACACACACACACACACACACACACACACACACACACACACACACACACACACACACACACACACACACACACACACACACACACACACACACACACAAAAACCCCCCCACACACACACACACACACACACACACACACACACACACACACACACACACACACACACACTGTTGTGTTCGTGGTTGCTGTTAGAGAATTCACATTGTAAGTATCTATATTCCTTGTGTTTCCTTTCCAGGAAATGATAACCTCCACGCCATTACCGCACACAAGGTGTATACACTCAGAATTGACATGGGCAATTTTGAAGGCGTCACCAAATATGCTGTTTATCCTAACTTTACGGTTGCTTCCGAAAGCAACACTTACAACATCACTCACGGACCATACAGCGGAACTGCAGGTAATGATATTATATTATTCATAATTATGTGTTGTTAGTAATGGTATATTAATTCACTGCAGGCAGATATGCGAGCATTTCTACACGCGCGCTTTCTCTCTTCTCTGTTTGTCTATCTGTGTGTCTGTCCCTCTGCCTGCCTGTCTGTCTTTCTCTCCATCTCTCTTTGTCTCAATCCCTCTCTCTCTTTGTCTCTGTCTCCCTCTCTCTCTGTCTCTCTTTGTCTCTCCCTCTGACTGTCTTTGTCTCTCTCTGTCTCTCTTTCTGTCTGTGGGTCTCTTTGTCTCTCTCCCTCTCTCTCTCTCTGACCTTCTTTGTCTCTCTATCTATATCTGTATATCTGCCTGTCTCCTGTATGTATGTCTGTCTCTGTCACTGTCTTAAACACACATACATACACATACTCACAGACACACACATCATTTAACAAGATTTAACAAGATTGCCACCTAGAGATTCAACTCTAGATGGCAGGTGGACTAGGAAGCCATTTGGCTTATCGAGAGTCCAACCTATCTATCTAAGTATACCCCGCCCTTCTTAGGTATATGTCGATTTTATTTTTAAATATATTAACACTACTAGCACCTACACAATCAGCTGATAATCTGTTCCATTCGTTTACTGTTCTTTGTGAAAATGAAAATTTTCTAATATCTAGTCTACACTGCTTCTTTGCTAATGTAACTCCATGTCCTCTAGTCCTTCTCTCTTCCTTGACTGTGAAAAATATTTCTGTCAATATTTTCATATCCATTCAATATTTTAAACACCTCAATCTGATCTCCTCTCAATCTTCTGGTTTCTAGTGTTGTTAAACCACATTCTTTTAGACGCATTTCATAACTAATATTCCTGAGTTTTGGTATCATTTTGGTTGCTCTCCTTTGTACTCTTTCTAGCATATCAATATCCTTCTTGCGATATGGCCTCCATGCTTGTATACAATATTCTAAGTGAGGCCTAACTATTGTTTTATACAGCGGTATTATTAGTTCTTTTTCTTTGTACACTATATTTCGCCTAATTAATCCAAGAATTTGGTTTCCTTCCTGCTGCAATTCCACACTGCTCTGATACCTTCATGTCAGCACTAATAGTTAACCCTAAGTCCTTTTCCTTTAAGGTAGTATTTAGTACAGTATCACCCATTGTATATTGTGCATCTTCATTCCCATGTCCTGTGTGAAGGCACTTACACTTTCCAAAATTAAACAGCATTTGCCACTTCTCAGACCATTCTATCAACTTATTAAGATCATCTTGTAAATGCTGTCTATCTGCATCACTTTTAATTTTCCTAAACACTTTTGTGTCGTCCGCAAACTTCAACACCTTGCTTGTTATGTCATCATCCAAATCATTGATATATATTAAGAATAAAATAGGTCCCAGTACTGATCCCTGTGGTACTCCACTCAAAACCGCTTTCCAGTTTGAAACCTCCCCATCAACTACTACTCTTTGTCTTCTATCAATAAGCCATTTTTCTATCCAGTTGATCATTCCATTTCCTATGCCATGGGCCTTTAGTTTAAGTAGTAGTCTTTGGTGTGGCACTTTGTCAAAGGCTTTTTTAAAATCTAAGTAGATTATATCTACTGGTGATCCCTCATCTAGCCACTTTGTGACATCTTCCAAAAACATAACATATTTGTTAAGCATGACCTCGCTTTTAAAAACCCATGTTGAGATGGGTTTATCAATTTATTTTTAACAAGAAAATCAACCAGGTGATCTTTAATTAGTCTTTCTAATAGTTTGCAAATCACCGATGTTAAACTCACTGGTCTATAGTTCTCTGACTTGTTTCTTGAACCTTTTTTAAATAATGGTATAATGTTTGCTTCTTTCCATTCTAACGGAACTATTCCCTCCTCTAATGACAAATTGAACACTGTTGCAAGCGGTATGCTGATTTGTTCTACAATTTCCAATAGTAATTTGGGAGGAATCCCATCCACTCCAGGTGATTTATTATCCTTCATATCTCTTATTTTCATAGCTACCATTGTTGGGGTTACAATTAGTTGTCCTAAATAGTCAAACTCTCTCCTTCGAACTTAGTCTCAAGTACTGGTAATATACTAATATCTTCCCTGGTAAACACCGAACTAAAGTACTCATTTAGGTTTTCTGCCATTAAGAATCCCTCTGTTATTATGTTTCCATCACTACCTTCTAGAGGACCGACCTTATCCTGAACTTTCTGTTTACTTCGAACATACGCATAAAAACTCTTGCTGTCATGTTTTATATTAAAAGCTATTTTTTGTTCGTAGCTTCTCTTTGAATTTCTAATTTCAGCTGTAGCTTGATTAAGTGCTTCTTTATAAATGCTATAGTCTTCTTCACTTCCGGTATGTCTATATGTCTTCCACATCATTTGCTTGTACTTGATTTTTCTAATGGCTTCCTTCGATAAGTGTTTCTTCTTTGACCGTTTCCCCTGTTTTTTCAAGGGGACAAATTTGTCAACGACGCAGTCAATTTCACTCTTTAAAATATTCCAGCATTCTGTTGCTGTCTTATTCTTCAGTGTGTTATTCCAGTCTATCTTTGCTAAATATTCCCTCATGTCCTTATATCTTCCTTTGTGAAATTTTTTCCTGTACCTTATTTTTCTATTCCGTTCTCCCTTTACTTTGATGATAAAATGTATCTGGTTGTGATCACTACACCCCAGTGGCTCACATATCTCGACATTATCAACAAATTCCTTCTGTGAGCTCAATACTATGTCTAACACGTTCTCGCCCCTGGTTGCTTCTAACACATGTTGAGAAAGGAAACTATCTTGTACTAAATTTAAAAACTCTTGATCCTCTCTCCCATCACATCATGCATGTACATACTTACATACACATACTCACAGACACACGCATCATGCATGTACATATTTACGTACACTGGTGCACACACACACACACACACACACACACACACACACACACACACACACACACACACACACACACACACACACACACACACACACACACACACACACACACACACACAAACACACACACACACACACACACACACACACACACAAACACATATACACACAAACGTGAAATAAAGAGTATCTCAAATTAATTACCTGGATGTATGACAGTGTATAACTGCTTCATACATTTAGGCGTGTGTTGTATACATGTATCACAATCCATTGACGTATGAAGGAAATGTGTACGTAATCACAATTAAGCATTAGATTATGAAATTAAACAGTTTTTTTACCATTGTGTTTGCTGCAGGAAGCTCGCTGAGGTGGCACAACGGTGTAGCATTCAGTACATACGACCGCGATAATGACGGAAGCAAAGATCACTGTGCCCAATTTTTCGGGGGAGGATGGTGGTATCACGCAAATTGCTACAGCTCCAGCCTCAATGGCCAGTATCACAGTGACCCGTATGCTCCACAGGACCGTGGTGGCATCCACTGGAGTCCCTGGACTGGCTTCAAATACTCACTGAAAAGCGTTGAAATGAAACTGCGGCCATAGCAGATGAGTGAACACACAGTACTCACTTGGCCGGAATGTTTAACTCAACACTTCAGTTCAGTAAACAGGCAATTTGAAGGCAAAACAAAGAAGACAATCAGTAACTAATGCAGAGTTTCCCCTGCTATATGACGAGCGAGGACCACCTCATCATTTTTCTAAGCCACCTCGTCCAAAATTGTCACCTTACAGTATCGTCGGAAAATTCTCCAAGAAATTGTTCTTAGTTGGTGAAATAATCACAATTAGACCCCTGCTGATTATTTCAATAATGCTATGAACATGTTCAAATGCCGTAAATTTACAATTTTATTTATATCCCCTCTAAATGTCAGGGAATTTAAGTTAAAATACATTTCAGATTGCACCATTTTGAAGATATTTAAAAACGTTCAGGTGGTTATGCCCTCACACTCATGAAGGGTCACGTCGTGCCTACGGTAGTCGCTCAGCACACCCTGTGACATCACCCATTGTTTTGCTCAGGGGAAACACTGTAGTGTATTATGCTTAGACTCATATATCCGAAGTTCAGGTGATTTTAAATCAGAATAATGGATTCTGACAATGACATGTGATGTAATGCCCCTGTTGATTAAGGCGTGTGATGTAATGCCCCATTGATTAAGGCATGTGAAGTAATGCCCCTGTTGATTAAGACGTGATGTAATGCCCCATTGATTAAGGCGTGTGAAGTAATGTCCCTGTTGATTAAGACATGTGACGTAATGTCCCTGTTGATTAAGACGTGTAACGTAATGTCCCTGTTGATTAAGACGTGTAACGTAATGTCCCTGTTGATTAAGACGTGTAACGTAATGTCCCTGTTGATTAAGACGTGTAACGTAATGTCCCTTTGATTAAGACATGTGACGTAATGCCTCAGTTGATTAAGATGTGTAACGTAATGCCCCTGTTGATTGAGACATGTGACATAATGCCCTTAATCATATAAATGAAAAATTATTTAAGCATAGCATAGACATCGATATGAATGATATTAGCAAAATTCATCCAAATAGATAATGCTGACATTATAATTAAGAAATTTAATCTCGTATTGACTTGTTAATTTCTTAGTGGGAATGTTAATGATGTAGTGGGACTCACATTTTAGCTATATAATTATCTGTTAGGTTCCATCAGTCAAGTGATGCACATCAATTGCGTAACATACGCAGCACTTTGTAACGTTGATGCAATTCATTAAAAGGCTTAGAATCTGCCAATATTGATTACTGTCTAATTATGTATATGATTCCATGTTTTGTAAACATTCAACCTGATCTACAAGTTCACCCACAACCCTGGTCTTGTATTTGTGATATATGTTTATTTACGCTTATATGGTTACACATGGTTTAGCTATCGTGATTAATATGGCTTAGATTCAAGCAAAGAAACCCAGTACTCAGACAAGTAACCAGTTGTCCTGTGCATGTACCTAATGTGACCAACCAAGTTGCTAGAAATGTAATAACTTTTCTTTACTTAACGAGCTCTTAATTTTCAAATGACAAATTAATTATACGTATTTTGTACTATACATAATTCATCCACTGTTCATGTTATATCAACTACTTTAAAACACGTCATCTTCACGCGCCTGGGTTCACTGCTGCTGATGACGTCAGTGTCAGGTGACAGTATCCCTGGCTGATGACGTCAGGGTCAGGTGACAGTATCCCTGGCTGATGACGTCAGTGTCAGGTGACAGTGCCCTTGGCTGATGATGTCTGTGTCAGGCGACAGTACCCCTGGCTGATGACGTCTGTGTCAGGCGACAGTACCCCTGGCTGATGACGTCTGTGTCAGGCGACAGTACCCCTGGCTGATGACGTCTGTGTCAGGTGACAGTATCCCTGGCTGGTGACGTCTGTGTCAGGTGACAGTACCCCTGGCTGGTGACGTCTGTGTCAGGTGACAGTACCCCTGGCTGATGACGTCTGTGTCAGGCGACAGTACCCCTGGCTGATGACGTCTGTGTCAGGCGACAGTACCCCTGGCTGATGACGTCTGTGTCAGGCGACAGTACCCCTGGCTGATGACGTCTGTGTCAGGCGACAGTACCCCTGGCTGATGACGTCTGTGTCAGGCGACAGTATCCCTGGCTGATGACGTCTGTGTCAGGCGACAGTACCCCTGGCTGATGACGTCTGTGTCAGGCGACAGTATCCCTGGCTGATGACGTCTGTGTCAGGCGACAGTACCCCTGGCTGATGACGTCTGTGTCAGGCGACAGTACCCCTGGCTGATGACGTCTGTGTCAGGCGACAGTACCCCTGGCTGATGACGTCTGTGTCAGGCGACAGTACCCCTGGCTGATGACGTCTGTGTCAGGCGACAGTACCCCTGGCTGATGACGTCTGTGTCAGGCGACAGTATCCCTGGCTGATGACGTCTGTGTCAGGCGACAGTATCCCTGGCTGATGACGTCTGTGTCAGGCGACAGTACCCCTGGCTGATGACGTCTGTGTCAGGCAACAGTATCCCTGGCTGATGACGTCTGTGTCATGCGACAGTATCCCTGGCTGATGACGTCTGTGTCAGGCAACAGTACCCCTGGCTGATGACGTCTGTGTCAGGCAACAGTATCCCTGGCTGATGACGTCTGTGTCAGGCAACAGTACCCCTGGCTGATGACGTCTGTGTCAGGCAACAGTACCCCTGGCTGATGACGTCTGTGTCAGGCGACAGTATCCCTGGCTGATGACGTCTGTGTCAGGCAACAGTACCCCTGGCTGATGACATCTGTGTCAGGCAATAGTATCCCTGGCTGATGACGTCTGTGTCAGGCGATAGTATCCCTGGCTGATGACATCTGTGTCAGGCGACAGTATCCCTGGCTGATGACATCTGTGTCAGGCGACAGTATCCCTGGCTGATGACGTCAGTGTCAGGCGACAGTATCCCTGGCTGATGACGTCTGTGTCGGGCTACAGCACCCCTGGCTGATGACGTATGTGTCATGCGACAGTACCCCTGGCTGATGACGTCAGTGTCAGGCAACAGTACCCCTGGCTGATGACGTCAGTGTCAGGCGACAGTATCCCTGGCTGATGACGTCAGTGTCAGGCAACAGTACCCCTGGCTGATGACGTCAGTGTCAGGCGACAGTATCCCTGGCTGATGACGTCAGTGTCATGCGACAGTACCCCTGGCTGATGATGTCAGTGTCATGCGACAGTACCCCTGGCTGATGACGTCAGTGTCAGGCAACAGTACCCCTGGCTGATGACGTCTGTGTCATGCGACAGTACCCCTGGCTGATGACGTCTGTGTCATGCGACAGTATCCCTGGCTGATGACGTCTGTGTCAGGCAACAGTACCCCTGGCTGATGACGTCAGTGTCAGGCGACAGTATCCCTGGCTGATGAC
Source organism: Ridgeia piscesae (assembly GCA_025642075.2). Taxonomy (NCBI): domain Eukaryota; kingdom Metazoa; phylum Annelida; class Polychaeta; order Sabellida; family Siboglinidae; genus Ridgeia; species Ridgeia piscesae. The sequence goes on along the minus strand of JAODUO010001222.1, from coordinate 160,592 downwards.
GTCAGTGTCATGCGACAGTACCCCTGGCTGATGACGTCAGTGTCAGGCGACAGTATCCCTGGCTGATGACGTCTGTGTCATGCGACAGTATCCCTGGCTGATGACGTCAGTGTCAGGCGACAGTATCCCTGGCTGATGACGTCAGTGTCAGGCACAGTATCCCTGGCTGATGACGTCTGTGTCATGCGACAGTACCCCTGGCTGATGACGTCAGTGTCATGCGACAGTATCCCTGGCTGATGACGTCAGTGTCAGGCAACAGTACCCCTGGCTGATGACGTCTGTGTCATGCGACAGTATCCCTGGCTGATGACGTCAGTGTCATGCGACAGTATCCCTGGCTGATGACGTCAGTGTCAGGCAACAGTACCCCTGGCTGATGACGTCAGTGTCAGGCGACAGTATCCCTGGCTGATGACGTCAGTGTCAGGCAACAGTACCCCTGGTTGATGACGTCAGTGTCAGGCGACAGTATCCCTGGCTGATGACGTCAGTGTCAGGCGACAGTATCCCTGGCTGATGACGTCTGTGTCATGCGACAGTACCCCTGGCTGATGACGTCTGTGTCATGCGACAGTACCCCTGGCTGATGACGTCAGTGTCAGGCGACAGTACCCCTGGCTGATGACGTCTGTGTCATGCGACAGTACCCCTGGCTGATGACGTCAGTGTCAGGCAACAGTATCCCTGGCTGATGACGTCAGTGTCAGGCAACAGTATCCCTGGCTGATGACGTCAGTGTCAGGCGACAGTATCCCTGGCTGATGACGTCAGTGTCATGCGACAGTACCCCTGGCTGATGACGTCAGTGTCAGGCAACAGTACCCCTGGCTGATGACGTCTGTGTCATGCGACAGTACCCCTGGCTGATGACGTCTGTGTCATGCGACAGTATCCCTGGCTGATGACGTCTGTGTCAGGCGACAGTATCCCTGGCTGATGATGTCAGTGTCAGGCAACAGTATCCCTGGCTGATGACGTCAGTGTCATGCGACAGTATCCCTGGCTAATGACGTCAGTGTCAGGCAACAGTACCCCTGGCTGATGACGTCAGTGTTAGGCAACAGTACCCCTGGCTGATGACGTCTGTGTCATGCGACAGTATCCCTGGCTGATGACGTCAGTGTCAGGCAACAGTATCCCTGGCTGATGACGTCAGTGTCATGCGACAGTATCCCTGGCTGATGACGTCTGTGTCAGGCGACAGTATCCCTGGCTGATGACGTCTGTGTCATGCGACAGTATCCCTGGCTGATGACGTCAGTGTCAGGCGACAGTATCCCTGGCTGATGACGTCAGTGTCATGCGACAGTATCCCTGGCTGATGACGTCAGTGTCAGGCAACAGTACCCCTGGCTGATGACGTCAGTGTTAGGCAACAGTACCCCTGGCTGATGACATCTGTGTCAGGCAATAGTATCCCTGGCTGATGACGTCTGTGTCAGGCGACAGTATCCCTGGCTGATGACATCTGTGTCAGGCGATAGTATCCCAGGCTGATGACATCTGTGTCAGGCGACAGTATCCCTGGCTGATGACATCTGTGTCAGGCGACAGTATCCCTGGCTGATGACGTCAGTGTCAGGCGACAGTATCCCTGGCTGATGACGTCTGTGTCGGGCTACAGCACCCCTGGCTGATGACGTATGTGTCATGCGACAGTACCCCTGGCTGATGACGTCAGTGTCAGGCAACAGTACCCCTGGCTGATGACGTCTGTGTCATGCGACAGTATCCCTGGCTGATGACGTCTGTGTCAGGCAACAGTACCCCTGGCTGATGACGTCAGTGTCAGGCGACAGTATCCCTGGCTGATGACGTCAGTGTCATGCGACAGTACCCCTGGCTGATGATGTCAGTGTCAGGCAACAGTACCCCTGGCTGATGACGTCAGTGTCAGGCAACAGTACCCCTGGCTGATGACGTCTGTGTCATGCGACAGTACCCCTGGCTGATGACGTCTGTGTCATGCGACAGTATCCCTGGCTGATGACGTCTGTGTCAGGCAACAGTACCCCTGGCTGATGACGTCAGTGTCAGGCGACAGTATCCCTGGCTGATGACGTCAGTGTCATGCGACAGTATCCCTGGCTGATGACGTCAGTGTCAGGCAACAGTACCCCTGGCTGATGACGTCAGTGTCAGGCAACAGTACCCCTGGCTGATGACGTCTGTGTCATGCGACAGTATCCCTGGCTGATGACGTCAGTGTCATGCGACAGTATCCCTGGCTGATGACGTCAGTGTCAGGCGACAGTATCCCTGGCTGATGACGTCAGTGTCAGGCAACAGTACCCCTGGCTGATGACGTCAGTGTCATGCGACAGTATCCCTGGCTGATGACGTCAGTGTCAGGCGACAGTATCCCTGGCTGATGACGTCTGTGTCGGGCTACAGCACCCCTGGCTGATGACGTATGTGTCATGCGACAGTACCCCTGGCTGATGACGTCAGTGTTAGGCAACAGTACCCCTGGCTGATGACGTCTGTGTCATGCGACAGTACCCCTGGCTGATGACGTCTTGGGGGTTGGTCCAGGCAACAGTATCCCTGGCTGATGACGTCAGTGTCAGGCAACAGTATCCCTGGCTGATGACGTCAGTGTCAGGCGACAGTATCCCTGGCTGATGACGTCTGTGTCATGCGACAGTACCCCTGGCTGATGACGTCAGTGTCAGGCAACAGTACCCCTGGCTGATGACGTCTGTGTCATGCGACAGTACCCCTGGCTGATGACGTCTGTGTCATGCGACAGTATCCCTGGCTGATGACGTCTGTGTCAGGCAACAGTACCCCTGGCTGATGATGTCAGTGTCAGGCGACAGTATCCCTGGCTGATGACGTCAGTGTCATGCGACAGTATCCCTGGCTGATGACGTCAGTGTCAGGCAACAGTACCCCTGGCTGATGACGTCTGTGTCATGCGACAGTACCCCTGGCTGATGACGTCTGTGTCATGCGACAGTATCCCTGGCTGATGACGTCAGTGTCAGGCAACAGTATCCCTGGCTGATGACGTCAGTGTCAGGCGACAGTATCCCTGGCTGATGACGTCAGTGTCATGCGACAGTATCCCTGGCTGATGACGTCAGTGTCAGGCAACAGTATCCCTGGCTGATGACGTCAGTGTCAGGCAACAGTACCCCTGGCTGATGACGTCTGTGTCATGCGACAGTATCCCTGGCTGATGACGTCAGTGTCAGGCAACAGTATCCCTGGCTGATGACGTCAGTGTCAGGCGACAGTATCCCTGGCTGATGACGTCAGTGTCAGGCGACAGTATCCCTGGCTGATGACGTCAGTGTCATGCGACAGTATCCCTGGCTGATGACGTCAGTGTCATGCGACAGTATCCCTGGCTGATGACGTCAGTGTCATGCGACAGTATCCCTGGCTGATGACGTCAGTGTCAGGCAACAGTACCCCTGGCTGATGACGTCAGTGTCAGGCAACAGTACCCTGGCTGATGACGTCAGTGTCATGCGACAGTATCCCTGGCTGATGACGTCAGTGTCATGCGACAGTATCCCTGGCTGATGACGTCAGTGTCATGCGACAGTATCCCTGGCTGATGACGTCAGTGTCATGCGACAGTATCCCTGGCTGATGACGTCAGTGTCAGGCAACAGTACCCCTGGCTGATGACGTCAGTGTCATGCGACAGTATCCCTGGCTGATGACGTCTGTGTCAGGCGACAGTATCCCTGGCTGATGACGTCAGTGTCAGGCACAGTATCCCTGGCTGATGACGTCAGTGTCATGCGACAGTATCCCTGGCTGATGACGTCAGTGTCAGGCGACAGTATCCCTGGCTGATGACGTCAGTGTCAGGCAACAGTACCCCTGGCTGATGACGTCAGTGTCAGCGACAGTATCCCTGGCTGATGACGTCTGTGTCAGGCAACAGTACCCCTGGCTGATGACGTCAGTGTCAGGCGACAGTACCCCTGGCTGATGACGTCTGTGTCAGGCAACAGTACCCCTGGCTGATGACGTCAGTGTCAGGCAACAGTACCCCTGGCTGATGACGTCTGTGTCATGCGACAGTACCCCTGGCTGATGACGTCAGTGTCATGCGACAGTACCCCTGGCTGATGACGTCAGTGTCATGCGACAGTACCCCTGGCTGATGACGTCAGTGTCATGGGACAGTACCCCTGGCTGATGACGTCAGTGTCAGGCAACAGTACCCCTGGCTGATGACGTCAGTGTCATGCGACAGTATCCCTGGCTGATGACGTCAGTGTCATGGGACAGTACCCCTGGCTGATGACGTCAGTGTCATGCGACAGTATCCCTGGCTGATGACGTCAGTGTCAGGCAACAGTACCCCTGGCTGATGACGTCTGTGTCATGCGACAGTACCCCTGGCTGATGACGTCTGTGTCATGCGACAGTATCCCTGGCTGATGACGTCTGTGTCATGCGACAGTACCCCTGGCTGATGACGTCTGTGTCATGCGACAGTACCCCTGGCTGATGACGTCTGTGTCATGCGACAGTACCCCTGGCTGATGACGTCTGTGTCATGGGACAGTACCCCAGGCTGGTCACTTTGCAAAACACTGAATCAGCCAATTGTCGCTCGTGCTACATCCAATGTTTAGGATGCGAACGGGTCATAATATTGGGATTCCCTGAAGTTAATTATTTGTCTTTATTTGCATTGTTCTCGTGACTGAGGCAGACACGACTGGTAGAGTCAATTACTAGTTTCATTCCTGAAGCTAACTTCCGCATTTCGCATAGGGGATCATCCAGGGCTAATCTCATATGGCAAACAGCCCTGGCTTGCACGAGGATAATAGGCATTGTATAATACATCCCCTTTTTATATTGCAATATAAAATTTGCATGCTCTAATTACGTATACACAACTATTTAATGGTTTAAATTGTCCCATATTGTCACAAGATCACGCAGTGCCGGACGCACATGAAACTGTATTGAGTCGTACGTGGCGCTATGGTGTTGGATGTAAAATAAATTCAGCTAACAAAAACATGTTGTGAATTGAAAACATGTCGCAAGTATACCACCAACACAGTTATTGCATTGATAAAGGACATAATGGACTAAGTCAGCTTAAGCTGGAGCAGCATAGATCTCTGACCTACATGAGCTAGATTCACTGGCCTTGACAGATCAGCTACAACTCAATTGGCACCCTTTTGAGAACAAAGACGTCCAGATGATTATAAGAACAAAAAGAATGTGGGACTCGCGCGGACAGATTGCGATGCAACTAAGCTCAAAGCAAAGAGTCTGAACTGTAGTAAGAAGACGAGACACGCAATGCTAAATCCACTGAACGCTAAATCAGCTCGTTTTGTTATCTCTTGAAATATAGTAGAAAGTAACTGCAGCGAAATCATTTTATGGCCACTACCACCAGGTGGACACTTTGTTTTATTAGGACAGAGCTTCCAAAGTAGGGAGGTCTCTTTTTATGAGGACAGAGCTTCCAAAGTAGGGAGATCTCTTTTTATGAGGACAGAGCTTCCAAAGTAGGGAGATCTCTTTTTATGAGGACAGAGCTTCCAAAGTAGGGAGATCTCTTTTTATGAGGACAGAGCTTCCAAAGTAGGGAGATCTCTTTTTATGAGGACAGAGCTTCCAAAGTAGGGAGATCTCTTTTTATGAGGACAGAGCTTTCAAAGTAGGGAGATCTTTTTTTATGAGGACAGAGCTTCCAAAGTAGGGAGATCTTTTTTATAGGACAGAGTTTTCAAAGTAGGGAGATTCTTTTTATGAGGACAGAGTTTTCAAAGTAGGGAGATCTTTTTTTATGAGGACAGAGCTTCCAAAGTAGGGAGTCTTTTTTATGAGGACAGAGCTTTCAAAGTAGGGAGATCTTTTTTTATGAGGACAGAGCTTCCAAAGTAGGGAGATCTTTTTTATGAGGACAGAGTTTTCAAAGTAGGGAGTCTTTTTTTATAGGACAGAGCTTCCAAAGTAGGGAGATCTCTTTTTATGAGGACAGAGCTTCAAAGTAGGGAGTTTCTTTTTATGAGGACAGAGCTTCAAAGTAGGGGGGTCTCTTTTTATGAGGACAGAGCTTCAAAGTAGGGAGTCTCTTTTTATGAGACAGAGCTTCCAAAGTAGGGAGATCTCTTTTTATGAGGACAGAGCTTTTAAAAAGTAGGGAGATCCTTTTATGATGACAGAGCTTTCAAAGTAGGGAGATCTCTTTTTATTAGGACAGAGCTTCCAAAGTAGGGAAGATCTTTTATGAGTGACAGGCTTCAAAGTAGGGAGACTCTTTTTATTAGGACAGAGCTTCCAAAGTAGGGAGATCTCTTTATGAGGACAGAGCTTCCAAAGTAGGGAGATCTCTTTTATGAGGACAGAGCTTCCAAAGTAGGAATCTCTTTTTATGAGGACAGAGCTTCAAAGTAGGGAGATCTCTTTATGAGGACAGAGCTCAAAGTAGGGAGATCTTTTTTATTAGGACAGAGCTTCCAAAGTAGGGAGATCTCTTTTTATGAGGACAGAGCTTCCAAAGTAGGGAGATCTCTTTTTATGAGGACAGAGCTTTCAAAGTAGGGAGATCTCTTTTTATGAGGACAGAGCTTTCAAAGTAGGGAGATCTCTTTTTATGAGGACAGAGCTTCCAAAGTAGGGAGATCTCTTTTTATGAGGACAGAGCTTTCAAAGTAGGGAGATCTCTTTTTATGAGGACAGAGCTTCCAAAGTAGGGAGATCTCTTTTTATGAGGACAGAGCTTCCAAAGTAGGGAGATCTCTTTTTATGAGGACAGAGCTTCCAAAGTAGGGAGATCTCTTTTTATGAGGACAGAGCTTTCAAAGTAGGGAGATCTCTTTTTATGAGGACAGAGCTTTCAAAGTAGGGAGATCTCTTTTTATGAGGACAGAGCTTTCCAAAGTAGGGAGATCTCTTTTTATGAGGACAGAGCTTTCAAAGTAGGGAGATCTCTTTTTATGAGGACAGAGCTTTCAAAGTAGGGAGATCTCTTTTTATGATGACAGAGCTTTCAAAGTAGGGAGATCTCTTTTTATTAGGACAGAGCTTCCAAAGTAGGGAGATCTTTTTTTATGATGACAGAGCTTTCAAAGTAGGGAGATCTCTTTTTATTAGGACAGAGCTTCCAAAGTAGGGAGATCTTTTATGAGGACAGAGTTCCAAAGTAGGGAGATCTCTTTTTATAGGACAGAGCTTCCAAAGTAGGGAGTTTTTTTTATGAGGACAGAGCTTCCAAAGTAGGGAGATCTTTTTTTATGAGGACAGAGTTTTCAAAGTAGGGAGTCTCTTTTTTTTAGGACAGAGCTTCAAAGTAGGGAGATCTCTTTTTATGAGACAGAGTTTTCAAAGTAGGGAGATCTTTTTTTTTAGGACAGAGTTTTCAAAGTAGGGAGATCTCTTTTTATGATGACAGAGCTTTCAAAGTAGGGAGATCTCTTTTTATAGACAGAGCTTCCAAAGTAGGGAGATCTCTTTTTATGAGGACAGAGCTTTCAAAGTAGGGAGATCTCTTTTTATGAGGACAGAGCTTCCAAAGTAGGGAGATCTTTTTTTATAGGACAGAGCTTCCAAAGTAGGGAGATCTCTTTTTATGAGGACAGAGCTTCCAAAGTAGGGAGATCTCTTTTTATAGGACAGAGTTTTCAAAGTAGGGAGATCTCTTTTTATGAGGACAGAGTTTTCAAAGTAGGGAGATCTTTTTTTATGAGGACAGAGTTTTCCAAAGTAGGGAGATCTCTTTTTATGAGGACAGAGCTTTCAAAGTAGGGAGATCTCTTTTTATGAGGACAGAGTTTTCCAAAGTAGGGAGATCTCTTTTTATGAGGACAGAGCTTTCAAAGTAGGGAGATCTCTTTTTTTTAGGACAGAGCTTCCAAAGTAGGGAGATCTCTTTTTATGAGGACAGAGTTTTCCAAAGTAGGGAGATCTCTTTTTAAATGGGGGGAAAAACAGAGCTTTCAAAGTAGGGAGATCTCTTTTTATGAGGACAGAGCTTCCAAAGTAGGGAGATCTCTTTTTATGAGGACAGAGCTTTCAAAGTAGGGAGATCTCTTTTTATGAGGACAGAGCTTTCCAAAGTAGGGAGATCTCTTTTTATGAGGACAGAGCTTTCAAAGTAGGGAGATCTCTTTTTATGATGACAGAGCTTTCAAAGTAGGGAGATCTCTTTTTATTAGGACAGAGCTTCCAAAGTAGGGAGATCTTTTTTTATGATGACAGAGCTTTCAAAGTAGGGAGATCTCTTTTTATTAGGACAGAGCTTCCAAAGTAGGGAGATCTCTTTATGAGGACAGAGCTTCCAAAGTAGGGAGATCTCTTTTTATGAGGACAGAGCTTCCAAAGTAGGGAGGTCTCTTTTTATGAGGACAGAGCTTTCAAAGTAGGGAGATCTCTTTTTATGATGACAGAGCTTTCAAAGTAGGGAGATCTCTTTTTATTAGGACAGAGCTTTCAAAGTAGGGAGATCTCTTTTTATGATGACAGAGCTTTCAAAGTAGGGAGATCTCTTTTTATGATGACAGAGCTTCCAAAGTAGGGAGATCTCTTTTTATGAGGACAGAGCTTTCAAAGTAGGGAGATCTCTTTTTATGAGGACAGAGCTTCCAAAGTAGGGAGATCTCTTTTTATTAGGACAGAGCTTCCAAAGTAGGGAGATCTCTTTTTATGAGGACAGAGCTTCCAAAGTAGGGAGATCTCTTTTTATGAGGACAGAGCTTTCAAAGTAGGGAGATCTCTTTTTATGAGGACAGAGCTTTCAAAGTAGGGAGATCTCTTTTTATGAGGACAGAGCTTCCAAAGTAGGGAGATCTCTTTTTATGAGGACAGAGCTTCCAAAGTAGGGAGATCTCTTTTTATGAGGACAGAGCTTCCAAAGTAGGGAGATCTCTTTATGAGGACAGAGCTTCCAAAGTAGGGAGATCTCTTTTTATGAGGACAGAGCTTCCAAAGTAGGGAGATCTTTTTATGAGGACAGAGTTTCCAAAGTAGGGAGATCTCTTTTTATGAGGACATAGCTTCCAAAGTAGGGAGATCTCTTTTTATTAGGACACAGCTTCCAAAGTAGGGAGATCTCTTTTTATGAGGACAGAGCTTCCAAAGTAGGGAGATCTCTTTTTATTAGGACAGAGCTTCCAAAGTAGGGAGATCTCTTTTTATGAGGACAGAGCTTCCAAAGTAGGGAGATCTCTTTTTATGAGGACAGAGCTTCCAAAGTAGGGAGATCTTTTTATGAGGACAGAGCTTCCAAAGTAGGGAGATCTCTTTTTATTAGGACAGAGCTTCCAAAGTAGGGAGATCTCTTTTTATTAGGACAGAGCTTCCAAAGTAGGGAGATCTCTTTTTATGAGGACAGAGCTTCCAAAGTAGGGAGATCTCTTTTTATGAGGACAGAGCTTCCAAAGTAGGGAGATCTTTTTATGAGGACAGAGCTTCCAAAGTAGGGAGATCTCTTTATGAGGACAGAGCTTCCAAAGTAGGGAGATCTCTTTTTATGAGGATGTGGTGGACAGAGGGGTGTCATAACTAGGATGTGGTGGACAGAGGTGTCATAACTAGGATAGGGTGGACAGAGGGGTGTCATAACTAGCATGGGGTGGACAGAGGGGTGTCATAACTAGGATAGGGTGGACAGAGGGGTGTCATAACTAGGATGGGGTGGACAGAGGGGTGTCATAACTAGGATGTGTCGGACAGAGGGGTGTCATAACTAGGATAGGGTGGACAGAGGGGTGTCATAACTAGGATGGGGTGGACAGAGGGGTGTCATAACTATGATAGGGGTGGACAGAGGGGTGTCATAACTAGGATAGGGTTGGACAGAGGGGTGTCATAACTACGATGGGAGTGGACAGAGGGATGTCATAACTAGGATGGGGATGGACAGAGGGGTGTCATAACTAAGATGGGGTGGACAGAGGGATGTCATAACTAGGAAGGGGTGGACAGAGGGGTGTCATAACTAGGATGGGGATGGACAGAAGGGTATCATAACTAGGATGGTAGTGGACAGAAGGGTATCATAACTAGGATGGTAGTGGACAGAGGGGTGTCATAACTAGGATGGGGGTGGACAGAGGGGTGTCATAACTGGGATGGGGGTGGACAGAGGGGTGTGATAACTAGGATGGGGGTGGACAGGGGTGTGATAACTAGGATGGGGGTGGACAGAGGGGTGTCATAACTAGGATGGGGTGGACAGAGGGGTGTCATAACTAGGATGGGGGTGGACAGAGGGGTGTCATAACTGGGATAGGATGGACAAAGGGGTGTCATAACTAGGATGGGGTGGACAACGGGATGTCAGAACTAGGATGCGGGATGTCATAACTAGGATGCGGGTGGTCAGAGGGATGTCATAACTAGGATGCGGGTGGACAAAGGGATGTCATAACTAGGATGGCAGTGGACAGAGGTATGTCATCACTAGGATAGGGTGGACAGAGGGGTATCATAAATAGGATAGGGGTGGACAGAGGGGTGTCATAACTAGGATAGGGTGGACAGAGGGGTGTCATAACTAGGATGGGGTGGACAGAGGGGTGTCATAACTAGGATGTGTCGGACAGAGGGGTGTCATAACTAGGATAGGGTGGACAGAGGGGTGTCATAACTAGGATGGGGTGGACAGAGGGGTGTCATAACTATGATAGGGGTGGACAGAGGGGTGTCATAACTAGGATGTGTCGGACAGAGGGGTGTCATAACTAGGATAGGGTGGACAGAGGGGTGTCATAACTAGGATGGGGTGGACAGAGGGGTGTCATAACTATGATAGGGGTGGACAGAGGGGTGTCATAACTAGGATAGGGTTGGACAGAGGGGTGTCATAACTACGATGGGAGTGGACAGAGGGATGTCATAACTAGGATGGGGATGGACAGAGGGGTGTCATAACTAAGATGGGGTGGACAGAGGGATGTCATAACTAGGAAGGGGTGGACAGAGGGGTGTCATAACTAGGATGGGGATGGACAGAAGGGTATCATAACTAGGATGGTAGTGGACAGAAGGGTATCATAACTAGGATGGTAGTGGACAGAGGGGTGTCATAACTAGGATGGGGGTGGACAGAGGGGTGTCATAACTGGGATGGGGGTGGACAGAGGGGTGTGATAACTAGGATGGGGGTGGACAGGGGTGTGATAACTAGGATGGGGGTGGACAGAGGGGTGTCGTAACTAGGATGGGGTGGACAGAGGGGTGTCATAACTAGGATGGGGGTGGACAGAGGGGTGTCATAACTGGGATAGGATGGACAAAGGGGTGTCATAACTAGGATGGGGTGGACAACGGGATGTCAGAACTAGGATGCGGGATGTCATAACTAGGATGCGGGTGGTCAGAGGGATGTCATAACTAGGATGCGGGTGGACAAAGGGATGTCATAACTAGGATGGCAGTGGACAGAGGTATGTCATCACTAGGATAGGGTGGACAGAGGGGTATCATAAATAGGATAGGGGTGGACAGAGGGGTGTCATAACTAGGATAGGGGTGGAAAGAGGTATGTCATAACTAGGATAGGGGTGGACAGAGGGGTGTCATAACTAGGATAGGGGTGGACAGAGGGGTGTCATAACTAGGATGGGGTGGACAGAGGGGTGTCATAACTAGGATAGGGTGGACAGAGGGGTGTCATAACTAGGATGGGGTGGACAGAGGGGTGTCATAACTAGGATGTGTTGGACAGAGGGGTGTCATAACTAGGATAGGGTGGACAGAGGGGTGTCATAACTAGGATGCGGTGGACAGAGGGGTGTCGTAACTAGGATGTGGGTGGACAGAGGGGTGTTATAACTAGGATGGGGTGGACAGAGGGGTGTCATAACTAGGATGTGGTGGACAGAGAGGTGTCATAACTAGGATAGGGTGGACAGAGGGGTGTCATAACTAGGATGGGGTGGACAGAGGGGTGTCATAACTAGGATAGGGTGGACAGAGGGGTGTCATAACTAGGATGGGGTGGACAGAGGGGTGTCATAACTAGGATGGGGTGGACAGAGGGATGTCATAACTAGGAAGGGGTGGACAGAGGGGTGTCATAACTAGGATGGGGATGGACAGAAGGGTATCATAACTAGGATGGTAGTGGACAGAAGGGTATCATAACTAGGATGGTAGTGGACAGAGGGGTGTCATAACTAGGATGGGGGTGGACAGAGGGGTGTCATAACTGGGATGGGGTGGGCAGAGGGGTGTGATAACTAGGATGGGGGTGGACAGGGGTGTGATAACTAGGATGGGGGTGGACAGAGGGGTGTCATAACTAGGATGGGGGTGGACAGAGGGGTGTCATAACTGGGATAGGATGGACAAAGGGGTGTCATAACTAGGATGGGGTGGACAGAGGGATGTCAGAACTAGGATGCGGGTGGACAGAGGGATGTCATAACTAGGATGCGGGTGGACAGAGGGATGTCATAACTAGGATGCGGGTGGACAAAGGGATGTCATAACTAGGATGGCAGTGGACAGAGGTATGTCATAACTAGGATAGGGTGGACAGAGGGGTATCATAACTAGGATAGGGGTGGACAGAGGGGTGTCATAACTAGGATAGGGTGGACAGAGGGGTGTCATAACTAGGATGGGGTGGACAGAGGGGTGTCATAACTATGATAGGGGTGGACAGAGGGGTGTCATAACTAGGATAGGGGTGGAAAGAGGGGTGTCATAACTAGGATGGGGTGGACAGAGGGGTGTCATAACTAGGATAGGGGTGGAAAGAGGGGTGTCATAACTAGGATGGGGTGGACAGAGGGGTGTCATAACTGGGATGGGGTGAACAGAGGGTTGTCATCATTGGGGTGGGTGAACAGAGGGTTGTCATCATTGGGGTGGCAAAGTTATTTCAGGTGTTCGAAACGTTTTAAACTAATTATTACACTGCAACAAAAGTGAGAAGTGAATTACTCTATATCATAGTAGTCAAGCGATGTACTGTTGATTTGTAAACACATAATAAACAACACTTATTTGTACATCTTTATATCATTCAACAACTGCCATATACAGGCATAAGTGTAAATATTTGTGGTACAACCTCACCACTATTTGTACGCCACATTTTGCAACAAGAGAAAATGCAAACATTACTAACAAGGCCTGCTCATCTTCACATGAGACTGTTCTCCATTTCAAACCTGTCCATCTCTCAACTATGTCTATAAACACGCCAAACTAACCTGGCAATGAACATGCACAACCTGCAAGCCCAAAAAGTGGCTTGCTCAATAACAGAACAAGTTCTTTCCAGTTGAGATGTGCAACAAACCAATCAAATACAATGACATCTGACACCAGCTACAAGATGTCGGTAGCCGATGAGCCGTAGTTGTCAAATGAGCGTTCATACTGCACCTCTTGCGCCGACTGGTGGCGCTTGTGCAAGATGTACAGGACCGTAGCGATGCCCAGCGTCAGAGTGAACACAATTAGCGTAAGGGCGACCTTCCGCACTGCAACCAACAAGACAAGTCCCTTACACAGACACATGACACTTTCCGCACTGCAACCAACAGGACAAGTCCCTTACACAGACACATGACACGTTCCGCACTGCAACCAACAGGACAAGTCCCTTACACAGACACGTGACACCTTCCGCACTGCAATCAACATGGAAGGTCCCTTACACAGACACATGACACCTTCCGCACTGCAACCACCAGGAAAGGTCCCTAACACAGACACATGACACGTTCCGCACTGCAACCACCAGGAAAGGTCCCTAACACAGACACATGACACTTTCCGCACTGCAACCACCAGGAAAGGTCCCTAACACAGACACATGACACGTTCCGCACTGCAACCACCAGGAAAGGTCCCTTACACAGACACATGACACGTTCCGCACTGCAACCACCAGGAAAGGTCCCTTACACAGACACATGACACGTTCCGCACTGCAACCACCAGGAAAGGTCCCTTACACAGACACATGACACGTTCCGCACTGCAACCACCAGGAAAGGTCCCTTACACAGACACATGACACGTTCTGCACTGCAACCACCAGGAAAGGTCCCTTACACAGACACGACACGTTCCGCACTGCAACCACCAGGAAAGGTCCCTTACACAGACACACGACACGTTCCGCACTGCAACCACCAGGAAAGGTCCCTTACACAGACACACGACACCTTCCGCACTGCAACGAACAGGGAAGGTCCCTTACACAGACACGCGACACCTTCCGCACTGCAACGAACAGGAAAGGTCCCTTACACAGACACGCGACACCTTCCGCACTGCAACCAACAGGGAAGGTCCCTTACATAGACACACGACACCTTCCGCACTGCAACCAACAGGGAAGGTCCCTTACACAGACACGCGACACCTTCCGCACTGCAACGAACAGGGAAGGTCCCTTACACAGACACGCGACACCTTCCGCACTGCAACGAACAGGAAAGGTCCCTTACAAAGAAACGCGACACGTTCCGCACTGCAACCACCACGAAAGGTCCCTTACACAGACACGCGACACGTTCCGCACTGCAACCACCAGGGAAGGTCCCTTACACAGACACACGACACCTTCCACACTGCAACCAACAGGGAAGGTCCCTTACACAGACACGCGACACCTTCCGCACTGCAACGAACAGGGAAGGTCCCTTACACAGACACGCGACACGTTCCGCACTGCAACCACCACGAAAGGTCCCTTACACAGACACGCACGTTCCGCACTGCAACCACCACGAAAGGTCCCTTACACAGACACGCGACACCTTCCGCACTGCAACCAACAGGGAAGGTCCCTTACATAGACACACGACACCTTCCGCACTGCAACCAACAGGGAAGGTCCCTTACACAGACACGCGACACCTTCCGCACTGCAACGAACAGGGAAGGTCCCTTACACAGACACGCGACACCTTCCGCACTGCAACGAACAGGAAAGGTCCCTTACAAGAAACGCGACACGTTCCGCACTGCAACCACCACGAAAGGTCCCTTACACAGACACGCGACACGTTCCGCACTGCAACCACCACGAAAGGTCCCTTACACAGACACGCGACACGTTCCGCACTGCAACCACCAGGGAAGGTCCCTTACACAGACACACGACACCTTCCCACTGCAACCAACAGGGAAGGTCCCTTACACAGACACGCGACACCTTCCGCACTGCAACGAACAGGGAAGGTCCCTTACACAGACACGCGACACGTTCCGCACTGCAACCACCACGAAAGGTCCCTTACACAGACACGCACATCGTTCCGCACTGCAACCACCACGAAAGGTCCCTTACACAGACACGCGACACGTTCCGCACTGCAACCACCACGAAAGGTCCCTTACACAGACACGCGACACGTTCCGCACTGCAACCACCACGAAAGGTCCCTTACACAGACACGCGACAACTTCCGCACTGCAACCACCAGGAAAGGTCCCTTACACAGACACGCGACACGTTCCGCACTGCAACCACCAGGAAAGGTCCCTTACACAGACACGCGACACGTTCCGCACTGCAACCACCAGGGAAGGTCCCTTACACAGACACGCGACACGTTCCGCACTGCAACCACCACGAAAGGTCCCTTACACAGACACGCGACACGTTCCGCACTGCAACCACCACGAAAGGTCCCTTACACAGACACGCGACACGTTCCGCACTGCAACCACCAGGAAAGGTCCCTTTCACAGACACGCGACACGTTCCGCACTGCAACCACCAGGAAAGGTCCCTTACACAGACATGCGACACCTTCCGCACTGCAACCACCAGGGAAGGTCCATTACACAGACACGCGACACCTTCCGCACTGCAACCAACAGGGAAGGTCCCTTACACAGACACGCGACACCTTCCGCACTGCAACCAACAGGGAAGGTCCCTTACACAGACATGCGACACCTTCCGCACTGCAACCAACAGGAAAGGTCCCTTACACAGACACGCGACACCTTCCGCACTGCAACCAACAGGAAAGGTCCCTTACACAGACACGCGACACCTTCCGCAATGCAACCAACAGGGAAGGTCCCTTACACAGACACGCGACACCTTCCGCACTGCAACCAACAGGAAAGGTCCCTTACACAGACACGCGACACCTTCCGCACTGCAACCAACAGGAAAGGTCCCTTACACAGACACGCGACACCTTCCGCAATGCAACCAACAGGAAAGGTCCCTTACACAGACACGCGACACCTTCCGCACGGCAACGAACAGGAAAGGTCCCTTACACAGACACGCGACACCTTCCGCACGGCAACCAACAGGAAAGGTCCCTTACACAGACACGCGACACCTTCCGCACTGCAACCAACAGGGAAGGTCCCTTACACAGACACGCGACACCTTCCGCACTGCAACCAACAGGGAAGGTCCCTTACACAGACACGCGACACCTTCCGCACTGCAACCAACAGGGAAGGTCCCTTACACAGACACGCGACACCTTCCGCACTGCAACCAACAGGAAAGGTCCCTTACACAGACACGCGACACCTTCCGCACTGCAACCAACAGGAAAGGTCCCTTACACAGACACGCGACACCTTCCGCACTGCAACGAACAGGAAAGGTCCCTTACACAGACACGCGACACCTTCCGCACTGCAACCACCAGGAAAGGTCCCTTACACAGACACGCACACCTTCCGCACGAACCACAGGAAAGGTCCCTTACACAGAAACGCGACACGTTCCGCACTGCAACCACCACGAAAGGTCCCTTACACAGACATGCGACACGTTCCGCACTGCAACCACCACGAAAGGTCCCTTACACAGACACGCGACACGTTCCGCACTGCAACCACCACGAAAGGTCCCTTACACAGACACGCGACACGTTCCGCACTGCAACCACCACGAAAGGTCCCTTACACAGACATGCGACACGTTCCGCACTGCAACCACCACGAAAGGTCCCTTACACAGACACGCGACACGTTCCGCACTGCAACCACCACGAAAGGTCCCTTACACAGACACGCGACAACTTCCGCACTGCAACCACCAGGAAAGGTCCCTTACACAGACACGCGACACCTTCCGCACTGCAACCAACAGGGAAGGTCCCTTACACAGACACGCGACACCTTCCGCACTGCAACCAACAGGGAAGGTCCCTTACACAGACACGCGACACCTTCCGCACTGCAACCACCAGGAAGGTCCCTTACACAGACACGCGACACCTTCCGCACTGCAACCAACAGGGAAGGTCCCTTACACAGACACGCGACACCTTCCGCACTGCAACCAACAGGGAAGGTCCCTTACACAGACACGCGACACCTTCCGCACTGCAACCAACAGGAAAGGTCCCTTACACAGACACGCGACACCTTCCGCACTGCAACCAACAGGAAAGGTCCCTTACACAGACACGCGACACCTTCCGCAATGCAACCAACAGGAAAGGTCCCTTACACAGACACGCGACACCTTCCGCACTGCAACGAACAGGAAAGGTCCCTTACACAGACACGCGACACCTTCCGCACGGCAACCAACAGGAAAGGTCCCTTACACAGACACGCGACACCTTCCGCACTGCAACCAACAGGAAGGTCCCTTACACAGACACGCGACACCTTCCGCACTGCAACCAACAGGGAAGGTCTCTTACACAGACACGCGACACCTTCCGCACTGCAACCAACAGGGAAGGTCCCTTACATAGACACGCGACACCTTCCGCACTGCAACCAACAGGAAAGGTCCCTTACACAGACACGCGACACCTTCCGCACTGCAACCAACAGGAAAGGTCCCTTACACAGACACGCGACACCTTCCGCACTGCAACCAACAGGAAAGGTCCCTTACACAGACACGCGACACTTTCCGCACTGCAACCACCAGGAAAGGTCCCTTACACAGACACGCTACACCTTCCGCACTGCAACGAACAGGAAAGGTCCCTTACACAGAAACGCGACACGTTCCGCACTGCAACCACCACGAAAGGTCCCTTACACAGACATGCGACACGTTCCGCACTGCAACCACCACGAAAGGTCCCTTACACAGACATGCGACACGTTCCGCACTGCAACCACCACGAAAGGTCCCTTACACAGACACGCGACACGTTCCGCACTGCAACCACCACGAAAGGTCCCTTACACAGACATGCGACACGTTCCGCACTGCAACCACCACGAAAGGTCCCTTACACAGACACGCGACACGTTCCGCACTGCAACCACCACGAAAGGTCCCTTACACAGACACGCGACAACTTCCGCACTGCAACCACCAGGAAAGGTCCCTTACACAGACACGCGACACGTTCCGCACTGCAACCACCAGGAAAGGTCCCTTACACAGACACGCGACACCTTCCGCACTGCAACCACCAGGGAAGGTCCCTTACACAGACACGCGACTCCTTCCGCACTGCAACCAACAGGGAAGGACCCTTACAGAGACACGCGACACCTTCCGCACTGCAACCAACAGGGAAGGTCCCTTACACAGACACGCGACACCTTCCGCACTGCAACCAACAGGGAAGGTCCCTTACACAGACACGCCACACCTTCCGCACTGCAACCAACAGGGAAGGTCCCTTACACAGACACGCGACACCTTCCGCACTGCAACCAACAGGAAAGGTCCCTTACACAGACACGCGACACCTTCCGCACTGCAACCACAGGGAAGGTCCCTTACACAGACACGCGACACCTTCCGCACTGCAACCACCAGGAAAGGTCCCTTACACAGACACGCGACACCTTCCGCACTGCAACGAACAGGAAAGGTCCCTTACACAGAAACGCGACACGTTCCGCACTGCAACCACCACGAAAGGTCCCTTACACAGACACGCGACACGTTCCGCACTGCAACCACCACGAAAGGTCCCTTACACAGACACGCGACACGTTCCGCACTGCAACCACCAGGAAAGGTCCCTTTCACAGACACGCGACACGTTCCGCACTGCAACCACCAGGAAAGGTCCCTTACACAGACATGCGACACCTTCCGCACTGCAACCACCAGGGAAGGTCCTTACACAGACACGCGACACCTTCCGCACTGCAACCAACAGGGAAGGTCCCTTACACAGACACGCGACACCTTCCGCACTGCAACCAACAGGAAGGTCCCTTACACAGACATGCGACACCTTCCGCACTGCAACCAACAGGAAAGGTCCCTTACACAGACACGCGACACCTTCCGCACTGCAACCAACAGGAAAGGTCCCTTACACAGACACGCGACACCTTCCGCAATGCAACCAACAGGAAAGGTCCCTTACACAGACACGCGACACCTTCCGCACTGCAACAACAGGAAAGGTCCCTTACACAGACACGCGACACCTTCCGCACTGCAACCAACAGGAAAGGTCCCTTACACAGACACGCGACACCTTCCGCAATGCAACCAACAGGAAAGGTCCCTTACACAGACACGCGACACCTTCCGCACGGCAACGAACAGGAAAGGTCCCTTACACAGACACGCGACACCTTCCGCACTGCAACCAACAGGAAAGGTCCCTTACACAGACACGCGACACCTTCCGCACTGCAACCAACAGGGAAGGTCCCTTACACAGACACGCGACACCTTCCGCACTGCAACCAACAGGGAAGGTCTCTTACACAGACACGCGACACCTTCCGCACTGCAACCAACAGGGAAGGTCCCTTACATAGACACGCGACACCTTCCGCACTGCAACCAACAGGAAAGGTCCCTTACACAGACACGCGACACCTTCCGCACTGCAACCAACAGGAAAGGTCCCTTACACAGACACGCGACACCTTCCGCACTGCAACGAACAGGAAAGGTCCCTTACACAGACACGCGACACCTTCCGCACTGCAACCACCAGGAAAGGTCCCTTACACAGACACGCTACACCTTCCGCACTGCAACGAACAGGAAAGGTCCCTTACACAGAAACGCGACACGTTCCGCACTGCAACCACCACGAAAGGTCCCTTACACAGACACGCGACACGTTCCGCACTGCAACCACCACGAAAGGTCCCTTACACAGACACGCGACACGTTCCGCACTGCAACCACCACGAAAGGTCCCTTACACAGACATGCGACACGTTCCGCACTGCAACCACCACGAAAGGTCCCTTACACAGACACGCGACACGTTCCGCACTGCAACCACCACGAAAGGTCCCTTACACAGACACGCGACAACTTCCGCACTGCAACCACCAGGAAAGGTCCCTTACACAGACACGCGACACCTTCCGCACTGCAACCAACAGGGAAGGTCCCTTACACAGACACGCGACACCTTCCGCACTGCAACCAACAGGAAAGGTCCCTTACACAGACATGCGACACCTTCCGCACTGCAACCACCAGGGAAGGTCCCTTACACAGACACGCGACACCTTCCGCACTGCAACCAACAGGGAAGGTCCCTTACACAGACACGCGACACCTTCCGCACTGCAACCAACAGGGAAGGTCCCTTACACAGACACGCGACACCTTCCGCACTGCAACCAACAGGAAAGGTCCCTTACACAGACACGCGACACCTTCCGCACTGCAACCAACAGGAAAGGTCCCTTACACAGACACGCGACACCTTCCGCAATGCAACCAACAGGAAAGGTCCCTTACACAGACACGCGACACCTTCCGCACGGCAACGAACAGGAAAGGTCCCTTACACAGACACGCGACACCTTCCGCACGGCAACCAACAGGAAAGGTCCCTTACACAGACACGCGACACCTTCCGCACTGCAACCAACAGGGAAGGTCCCTTACACAGACACGCGACACCTTCCGCACTGCAACCAACAGGGAAGGTCCCTTACACAGACACGCGACACCTTCCGCACTGCAACCAACAGGGAAGGTCCCTTACACAGACACGCGACACCTTCCGCACTGCAACCAACAGGAAAGGTCCCTTACACAGACACGCGACACCTTCCGCACTGCAACCAACAGGAAAGGTCCCTTACACAGACACACGACACCTTCCGCACTGCAACCAACAGGAAAGGTCCCTTACACAGACACGCGACACTTTCCGCACTGCAACCACCAGGAAAGGTCCCTACACAGACACGCTCACCTTCCGCACTGCAACGAACAGGAAAGGTCACTTACACAGAAACAGCGACACGTTCCAGCACTGCAACCACCACAAGGTCCCTTACACGACATGCGACACGTTCCGCATGCAACCACCACGAAGGTCCCTTACACAGACATCGACACGTTCCGCACTGCAACCACCACGAAAGGTCCCTTACACAGACACGCGACACGTTCCGCACTGCAACCACCACGAAAGGTCCCTTACACAGACATGCGACACGTTCCGCACTGCAACCACCACGAAGGTCCCTTACACAGACACGCGACACGTTCCGCACTGCAACCACCACGAAAGGTCCCTTACACAGACACGCGACAACTTCCGCACTGCAACCACCAGGAAAGGTCCCTTACACAGACACGCGACACGTTCCGCACTGCAACCACCAGGAAGGTCCCTTACACAGACCAGCGACACCTTCCGCACTGCAACCACCAGGGAAGGTCCCTTACACAGACACGCGACTCCTTCCGCACTGCAACCAACAGGGAAGGTCCCTTACACAGACACGCGACACCTTCCGCACTGCAACCAACAGGGAAGGTCCCTTACACAGACACGCGACACCTTCCGCACTGCAACCAACAGGGAAGGTCCCTTACACAGACACGCCACACCTTCCGCACTGCAACCAACAGGGAAGGTCCCTTACACAGACACGCGACACCTTCCGCACTGCAACCAACAGGAAAGGTCCCTTACACAGACACGCGACACCTTCCGCACTGCAACCAACAGGGAAGGTCCCTTACACAGACACGCGACACCTTCCGCACTGCAACCACCAGGAAAGGTCCCTTACACAGACACGCTACACCTTCCGCACTGCAACGAACAGGAAAGGTCCCTTACACAGAAACGCGACACGTTCCGCACTGCAACCACCACGAAAGGTCCCTTACACAGACATGCGACACGTTCCGCACTGCAACCACCACGAAAGGTCCCTTACACAGACATGCGACACGTTCCGCACTGCAACCACCACGAAAGGTCCCTTACACAGACACGCGACACGTTCCGCACTGCAACCACCACGAAAGGTCCCTTACGACAGACACGTTCCGCACTGCAACCACCACGAAAGGTCCCTTACACAGACACGCGACACGTTCCGCACTGCAACCACCACGAAAGGTCCCTTACACAGACACGCGACACTTCCGCACTGCAACCACCAGAAAGGTCCCTTACACAGACACGCTACACCTTCCGCACTGCAACGAACAGGAAAGGTCCCTTACACAGAAACGCGACACGTTCCGCACTGCAACCACCACGAAAGGTCCCTTACACAGACATGCGACACGTTCCGCACTGCAACCACCACGAAAGGTCCCTTACACAGACACGCGACACGTTCCGCACTGCAACCACCACGAAAGGTCCCTTACACAGACACGCGACAACTTCCGCACTGCAACCACCAGGAAAGGTCCCTTACACAGACACGCGACACGTTCCGCACTGCAACCACCAGGAAAGGTCCCTTACACAGACACAGGACACATACCGCACTGCAACCAACAGGACAAGCCCCTTACAGACACAATACACCTTCTGCACTGCAACTATAAGGACAAGTCCCTTACAAGCACAGGACGCATTTCGTACTGTAACAAACAGGACAAGTCCCTTACACACAACTCCCACGCACACCTCCCGCACTGCAACCAGCAGGATGTGTGCATACAAGGGCATAACCGTTATATATTTTGATCACCGTGATGACATGATCCCTGTGACAATGGCAGTCTCTGTAATGACACTGGTCCTGTCATGACAGCAATTGCTGCAATCATAGTCCTCAATGTAAGGCAATGGTCATTGTGACAGTAGCAGTCACCATGGTGACAGTGGTCAATGTGATGACATTGTGTGTTGACAACTGACCTCTGAAGTGTGGCACACAGGCACATTCAGTGTGCCAGTCCCCTGTCATCAACATTGGCTTGACCAGCTTCTCGAACGTCTTCAGTGGACAGTCCACACTGCAGCCTGCAAGTAGACAGAACACTGCTCACAAGTAGATAGAACACTAGTCACAAGTAGACAGAACACTGGTCACAAGTAGACAGAACACTGGTCACAAGTAGACAGAACACTGATCACAAGTAGACAGAACACTAGTCACAAGTAGACAGAACACTAGTCACAAGTAGACAGAACACTGGTCACAAGTAGACAGAACACTGGTCACAAGTAGACAGAACACTGATCACAAGTAGACAGAACACTGGTCACAAGTAGACAGAACACTGGTCACAAGTAGACAGAACACTGGTCACAAGTAGACAGAACACTGATCACAAGTAGACAGAACACTGGTCACAAGTAGACAGAACACTGGTCACAAGTAGACAGAACACTGGTCACAAGTAGACAGAACACTGGTCACAAGTAGACAGGACACTGCTCACAAGTAGATAGAACACTAGTCACAAGTAGACAGAACACTGGTCACAAGTAGACAGAACACTGATCACAAGTAGACAGGACACTGGTCACAAGTAGACAGAACACTGGTCACAAGTAGACAGGACACTGGTCACAAGTAGACAGAACACTGGTCACAAGTAGACAGGACACTGGTCACAAGTAGACAGAACACTGGTCACAAGTAGACAGGACACTGGTCACAAGTAGACAGAACACTGGTCACAAGTAGACAGAACACTGCTCACAAGTAGATAGAACACTGGTCACAAGTAGACAGGACACTGGTCACAAGTAGACAGAACACTGGTCACAAGTAGACAGGACACTGGTCACAAGTAGACAGAACACTGGTCACAAGTAGACAGAACACTGCTCACAAGTAGATAGAACACTAGTCACAAGTAGACAGAACACTGGTCACAAGTAGACAGAACACTGGTCACAAGTAGACAGAACACTGGTCACAAGTAGACAGAACACTGGTCACAAGTAGACAGAACAAGTGTTCACAAGTAGACAGAACACTGGTCACAAGTAGACAGAACACTGGTCACAAGTAGACAGAACACTGGTCACAAGTAGACAGAACACTGGTCACAAGTAGACAGGACACTGGTCACAAGTAGACAGAACACTGGTCACAAGTAGACAGGACACTGGTCACAAGTAGACAGAACACTGGTCACAAGTAGACAGAACACTGCTCACAAGTAGATAGAACACTGGTCACAAGTAGACAGGACACTGGTCACAAGTAGACAGAACACTGGTCACAAGTAGACAGGACACTGGTCACAAGTAGACAGAACACTGGTCACAAGTAGACAGAACACTGGTCACAAGTAGATAGAACACTGGTCACAAGTAGACAGAACACTGGTCACAAGTAGACAGAACACTGCTCACAAGAAGATAGAACACTAGTCACAAGTAGACAGAACACTGGTCACAAGTAGACAGAACACTGGTCACAAGTAGACAGAACACTGGTCACAAGTAGACAGAACACTGGTCACAAGTAGACAGAACACTGGTCACAAGTAGACAGAACAAGTGTTCACAAGTAGACAGAACACTGGTCACAAGTAGACAGAACACTGGTCACAAGTAGACAGAACACTGGTCACAAGTAGACAGAACACTGGTCACAAGTAGACAGAACACTGGTCACAAGTAGACAGAACAAGTGTTCACAAGTAGACAGAACACTGTTCACAAGTAGACAGAACAAGTGTTCACAAGTAGACAGAACAAGTGTTCACAAGTAGACAGAACAAGTGTTCACAAGTAGACAGAACACTGGTCACAAGTAAACAGAACAAGTGTTCACAAGTAGACAGAACACTGGTCACAAGTAGACAGAACACTGGTCACAAGTAGATAGAACACTGGTCACAAGTAGACAGAACACTGTTCACAAGTAGACAGAACACTGGTCACAAGTAGACAGGACACTGCTCACAAGTAGACAGAACACTAGTCACAAGTAGACAGAACACTGGTCACAAGTAGACAGAACACTGATCACAAGTAGACAGGACACTGGTCACAAGTAGACAGAACACTGGTCACAAGTAGACAGGACACTGCTCACAAGTAGACAGAACACTAGTCACAAGTAGACAGAACACTGGTCACAAGTAGACAGAACACTGATCACAAGTAGACAGGACACTGGTCACAAGTAGACAGAACACTGGTCACAAGTAGACAGGACACTGGTCACAAGTAGACAGGACACTGGTCACAAGTAGACAGAACACTGGTCACAAGTAGACAGAACACTGCTCACAAGTAGATAGAACACTAGTCACAAGTAGACAGAACACTGGTCACAAGTAGACAGAACACTGGTCACAAGTAGACAGAACACTGGTCACAAGTAGACAGAACAAGTGTTCACAAGTAGACAGAACACTGGTCACAAGTAGACAGAACACTGGTCACCAGTAGACAGAACACTGGTCACAAGTAGACAGGACACTGGTCACAAGTAGACAGAACACTGGTCACAAGTAGACAGGACACTGGTCACAAGTAGACAGAACACTGGTCACAAGTAGACAGAACACTGCTCACAAGTAGATAGAACACTGGTCACAAGTAGACAGGACACTGGTCACAAGTAGACAGAACACTGGTCACAAGTAGACAGGACACTGGTCACAAGTAGACAGAACACTGGTCACAAGTAGACAGAACACTGGTCACAAGTAGATAGAACACTGGTCACAAGTAGACAGGACACTGGTCACAAGTAGACAGAACACTGGTCACAAGTAGACAGGACACTGGTCACAAGTAGACAGAACACTGGTCACAAGTAGACAGAACACTGGTCACAAGTAGACAGAACACTGCTCACAAGTAGACAGAACACTAGTCACAAGTAGACAGAACACTGGTCACAAGTAGACAGAACACTGGTCACAAGTAGACAGAACACTGGTCACAAGTAGACAGAACACTGGTCACAAGTAGACAGAACACTGGTCACAAGTAGACAGAACACTGGTCACAAGTAGACAGAACAAGTGTTCACAAGTAGACAGAACACTGGTCACAAGTAGACAGAACACTGGTCACCAGTAGACAGAACACTGGTCACAAGTAGACAGAACACTGGTCACCAGTAGACAGAACACTGGTCACAAGTAGACAGAACAAGTGTTCACAAGTAGACAGAACACTGTTCACAAGTAGACAGAACAAGTGTTCACAAGTAGACAGAACAAGTGTTCACAAGTAGACAGAACAAGTGTTCACAAGTAGACAGAACACTGGTCACAAGTAGACAGAACAAGTGTTCACAAGTAGACAGAACACTGGTCACAAGTAAACAGAACAAGTGTTCACAAGTAGACAGAACACTGGTCACAAGTAGACAGAACACTGGTCACAAGTAGATAGAACACTGGTCACAAGTAGACAGAACACTGTTCACAAGTAGACAGAACAAGTGTTCACAAGTAGACAGAACACTGGTCACAAGTAGACAGAACACTGGTCACAAGTAGACAGAACACTGGTCACAAGTAGACAGGACACTGGTCACAAGTAGACAGAACACTTGTCACAAGTAGACAGAACACTGGTCACAAGTAGACAGAACACTGCTCACAAGAAGATAGAACACTAGTCACAAGTAGACAGAACACTGGTCACAAGTAGACAGAACACTGGTCACAAGTAGACAGAACACTGGTCACAAGTAGACAGAACACTGGTCACAAGTAGACAGAACACTGGTCACAAGTAGACAGAACAAGTGTTCACAAGTAGACAGAACACTGGTCACAAGTAGACAGAACACTGGTCACCAGTAGACAGAACACTGGTCACAAGTAGACAGAACACTGGTCACCAGTAGACAGAACACTGGTCACAAGTAGACAGAACAAGTGTTCACAAGTAGACAGAACACTGTTCACAAGTAGACAGAACAAGTGTTCACAAGTAGACAGAACAAGTGTTCACAAGTAGACAGAACAAGTGTTCACAAGTAGACAGAACACTGGTCACAAGTAGACAGAACAAGTGTTCACAAGTAGACAGAACACTGGTCACAAGTAAACAGAACAAGTGTTCACAAGTAGACAGAACACTGGTCACAAGTAGACAGAACAAGTGTTCACAAGTAGACAGAACAGGTGTTCACAAGTAGACAGAACACTGGTCACAAGTAGACAGAACAAGTGTTCACAAGTAGACAGAACACTGTTCACAAGTAGACAGAACAAGTGTTCACAAGTAGACAGAACAAGTGTTCACAAGTAGACAGAACACTGGTCACAAGTAGACAGAACACTGGTCACAAGTAGACAGAACAAGTGTTCACAAGTAGACAGAACACTGGTCACAAGTAGACAGAACAAGTGTTCACAAGTAGACAGAACAGGTGTTCACAAGTAGACAGAACACTGGTCACAAGTAGACAGAACAAGTGTTCACAAGTAGACAGAACACTGGTCACAAGTAAACAGAACAAGTGTTCACAAGTAGACAGAACACTGGTCACAAGTAGACAGAACACTGGTCACAAGTAGATAGAACACTGGTCACAAGTAGACAGAACACTGTTCACAAGTAGACAGAACAAGTGTTCACAAGTAGACAGAACACTGGTCACAAGTAAACAGAACAAGTGTTCACAAGTAGACAGAACACTGTTCACAAGTAGACAGAACAAGTGTTCACAAGTAGACAGAACACTGTTCACAAGTAGACAGAACACTGGTCACAAGTAAACAGAACACTGGTCACAAGTAGACAGAACACTGGTCACAAGTAGACAGAACACTGATCACAAGTAGACAGAACAAGTGTTCACAAGTAGACAGAACACTGGTCACAAGTAGACAGAACACTGGTCACAAGTAGACAGAACAAGTGTTCACAAGTAGACAGAACACTGGTCACAAGTAGACAGAACACTGGTCACAAGTAGACAGAACACTGGTCACAAGTAGACAGAACATTGGTCACAAGTAGACAGAACACTGGTCACAAGTAGATAGAACACTGGTCACAAGTAGACAGAACACTGGTCACAAGTAGACAGAACAAGTGTTCACAAGTAGACAGAACACTGGTCACAAGTAGACAGAACAGGTGTTCACAAGTAGACAGAACACTGGTCACAAGTAGACAGAACAAGTGTTCACAAGTAGACAGAACACTGGTCACAAGTAGACAGAACAGGTGTTCACAAGTAGACAGAACACTGGTCACAAGTAGACAGAACAAGTGTTCACAAGTAGACAGAACACTGGTCACAAGTAGACAGAACAGGTGTTCACAAGTAGACAGAACACTGTTCACAAGTACTCAAGTAGACACAGGACATTTGTTAGAAACAAAAACACTTGTCACAAGTAGACATACAGCCCTCGTCAACATGGCCTACTTGGTGGAGGACATGGAGCCTTCCCATTTCCAGAGGATGTGGTGTTTACCTGGTATGTGGAGGAGGTGGAGCCTATCTGGTATATGGCAGAAATGGACCCTACCTGGAATCTGAAGATGGAGCCCACCTGGTATATGGAGCAAGTGGAGCGGACTGGTGCCTAGTGCCTACCTGGTATGTGGAGCAGACCTGAGCCTACCCGGTATGTGGAGCAGGTGGAGCCTACCTGGTATGTGGAGCAGGTGGAGCTGTTGCCCCACCTTTGCGTTGCTTGCGGAGCCGTTCTTGTAGAGAACGCGCACAATGAAGTCGTCTGGTTGTCTCTCCTCCAGCTCAAACACGAGGGCGGTGGCGTAGGAGGGGGTGAGGTTGTTCCACACGCCCAGGGCAGACATCACCTGGGTCAGCATTGCGCTTTGCTGCAACAGTCGCAGACGTCACAGTGACAACTCTTGGTGAATAAACACACTCATCTCTGACTCTGACGAGTGCAAGAAGGAACAGCTGTATGTTGTACTATATATATTGCCACACTCTATCGTATTACGGGACCCATTGCAATAATTTTATTGTTTGTCTCAGATATTGGTAAACCTAGATCATAAATGTGTACAGATGAGCCAGCAGACCACCGCAGATGACATTACTCAGGTCAGGTGTAATCCCGTGTATTGTGAAATTAATTTCAAATAATATCTGCAAAAAATCTACAAAGCAACTTTTAATTAAATGTACTTGTTTTAGCACATTGAAGAAGTTGTTACATTTAACTGGTTGCTCTCTTTTGTTTTTATGAAAACTACACTCAGCGTTCAAAATTCTACTTGCCCACAACGACTACCCAGTAGGTTTGTCACCAGACAAATGAAATTGTTACTGCTTGTTGTCCATCAGACAACTTTGTTAGGGTGTAAAGCAGCACTGTTCTTCTCAGCTAAACCTTCTCAGCTAAAAAGTCTAGCATATATTGCATCTGCCAGTTATCAGCACACACTAATGTAAATACTGTTAATTACTTACAAATGACTATCTTTTGAAATGTAGTTGTTGGACAATTTAATTGTTTTTTCTTCTTCTCCTCGGAACAAGTAAAACAATTGACAAATGTGAACTCTGTACATGATCTAAAATGAGTTAGTGCTGATTTATTAAACAGGCATATGACTTTGTCAATGGTTCTGTCACCATGTCAAGATGTGACCCACCGAGGAATAAATGTAGAATTTCATCGTTTCATCATGAGCTTCATAGACTTTCTTGACTTTCTGCGCTTGCTGCATTCTCTGCAGCATGACATTGAGAAAGGGCCCTGTCAGAAGAACATGTACATTCCAGTGTAGAGCCAAGTATAAATATAACATAACAAATGGCTAAAAAGAAAACCATGTATGATTAGACTTATATAGTGCCGCTCTTTCTACAGTTTCGTTGGTAATGTTAGATTCATTTAAATGTAATAAATAATGTAATCAAAATGTATATACTGGATATTGCAAGTGACAGATCATCATGACAGATGTCACCCTTACAATGACATCAGCTGGGTACAGACAGCTATGACATGTTAGTGTGACAAATGCCAAATGTATGTAACCTTTTATACATCCATATAATTATGCTAGGTTAATTAAAAAACAATTGTATTTACAATAAAAACAGTATGAATGCTCATCATTGAACACTGCAGTTTTGAACATCAGATCATTTGTATTGTGGTTGGTGGACATTAGATCATTTGTATTATAGTTGGTGGACATTAGATCATTTGTATTATGGTTGATGGACATCATCAGTTCAATACGTGTCTGAATGATGAGTCTCACAAATATTTGAATTGTATTTGTCTTGTGCAAGCAGAGCAAACCAGTAAGCATATATATGTATATAGCACATATATATATATATACTGGTATAAATATATATAGATATGTATGATGTCCATATAGTATGTATGTATGTATGTATGTATGTATGTATGTATGTATGTATGTATGTATGTATGTATGTATGTATGCATATATATATATATATATATATATATATATATATATATATATATATATATATATACATATATATATATATAATATATCTATACATATATACTATGTAATTATGTGACATGTCACAACTGCATGTCCGTGACTGTGGTACTGACCTGCTTTGAGACGCTGCATCTCTGCTGTGAATGCGAGAAACTTGTACTGCGCGGCTGTGAGACTGCGCAGTCTCTCAAAGACAGTGTCATTCACCCATTTAGGCAGACTGATGTTGTGAGCCCTCTGTCGGTACAACAACAAACACATCAACAAGACATGGTCAACTACACACGGGTGTGTTCATGCACATGTCTAAACATGGCATCAGAACGGACAATTTATTCTCTTGGTTTCATACTCCCCTTGCTCAAGGATTCAGTGTTAATAACACTTGGACACATCCCCCCCACACTCACTCAACATAAAGTACAGGGCCTCAGCCCCAATCAACATACAGTACACACTGTCCATGCTCCACTCACCATGTAACATAAGGCATTTGTGCCCCCACTCACCGTGCAGTACAGGGCCTCATACGTCTTCCAAATGTTTTTCAGGTTTGACTCAGGCCAGCCAGCTTCCTCCGCCACCTTTGACATGAACTCCTGTTGCCATAGCAACAGGGCGGTCATCATGTAACAGCCATATTGCGAACACGGATATAATGAATTCACGATTATAACGAACACCTTTTCCTGAACAAATGTTATCCGATAACGAATTTCTCTCTGCCTGAAAATCCCCTGGTTGTTCACAAAGATTTCCCACCCATGAAAAGGAAGCCATGCCATGGCAGGGGATTGCCCACATCAACAAGGGCAGTTGTGTGCGGCCCACTAATCAATGTTAAATAAACATTGATGCACAAAGTGTGAACATCTTGTAGTGTAATCAGCTTAAGTAAGGCATAGTTACAGATTCACTTTTATTGTATCATTAAATTGTACTTCCATTTTAAAGGAGATACCATTGTATAACATGTAAAACATCTCACTATAGCAGGAGTTTTGTGCCTGTGGCCGTTAGAATGTTGAATGCTAAATGAGTCATATTGATGTCACCCGGTTGAATTGTTCTTGTAGTGGATACATCTGGAAATTCATTTGCATTTTGTTGTGACCATCCCATATATTTTAGATGTGATCATGAGTTGTAAAATGCATATCCTTTTTAAGGACAATAAAGTGATTTGATTTGATTTTGATGGCCAAAGCCAGGTTTCACACACTTTGTTCACACAGTGTCTGTGATACAGACTTTGTTACAACAGCTGGGAGATGTGATTCTGTATAAATATGCCCATTTAAAAGTTGTTAATCAGATGACTTCTTGAATGTCATACTGCTTACGCCAATTTACAATGTTGGGTCAAAAATACAAATGCTTAGATCTAGAGACTAAAATTGTCCATATATGACAGACGTCAAAAGTCTGCAGTAGCGGAAGAAAACTGCATTGCTCCTGGTATATCACGTCATATTTCGTTACTTTCACACATGGTGGACTTATGTACTATAACTATGCATACCACGGTAATAAGAATATTTAGTAACTGTTTTATGTGTCATCTAAATAACTGTTACACAACAAAATATATTATTTTTTGTTTGATAGACAGACAAAAACCTGTCACTGAGACCACTGCCACCTAGTGGGGTACACGCTTATAATGAATTCATGGATGTAACTACCTTAATTAATTATATAGCTACCCACAAAGTAGTTCATTACAAGCATGTTGTACTGTAGTAGTAATGATGTTTATATTATTTCAAGATACTCCTGACAAAATCTGTGGTGACTGGTTTAAGCTGTAAACAATTGTTAAGCTAAGAAGAAATGATAATGATTATACAGATTACATTTCATAGAATACTGTTGCAATAAAATCTATTATTTAATTTTGTAGAATTAAGAGGCAATCAATTTTGAGAGTACACACCGACCTTGTTTGACTTGGCGAGAGCGCGAGCCTCCCTCGAGTTGGTCGCTTCGTGGAAGAGCATATCAAAGCGTCTACACGGCTCATCAAACTCCAGCATCTGGAAACATGTATACTATGCAGTTGAGGTTTTACCAGCATTATATTGTCTATAGCCATTTTCCAAAGTAAACAAAATATGCGTTTAGAATTGCTTCAAACCCCCATCCTCTCAATACATAGGGTGTCACTAGTTGTTTTCACCTAGTAAGTTTCACAAGTTCAGAAAGTCCAAGAAGTTATGCATTTAGTTCACTATTACACCTTATCATTGTTGGATGTTTGCTGCTATTATCTATCTCGATCTCTCACTATAACAATTTATTTTCCCTTTGATACGTTGTGATGACAAATGAGAGGAAGACAGCAGTCTCGACAATCCACAATTCTAAAGGGGACAACATTTGCTACTAGTTCGGGTCACCACGTGTTACAACAGACACTCGAAAGTGAACGCTGTTTATAAATGTGTTGTTAAATTTAACGGGCATATGACTTTATAAAATTCATCAAACGTTCGTTTTCCAGCCATGGGGAAAACAAGGCAGTAAATTAGACTGTTGTTATGTGTAACTACTGAATCTGTATGTTATGAACATATGAAGACAATCACGTGGTACTTAAATCTGTATTACATGTAAAAAGTGAGTGGCCTGGCTCTGATGAGTCTCATCACTCTTGGCTCACCTTCTAAGTGAAACAAACTTCTCTAACATTTGATTTTGATGTTAAAACAATTGATACATCCAGTATGCCGCGGTTTGCTTACATCACAATCACAATTATTGCAAGCTCTCTGTCAAGCTTTGTCTTTGCCAACAATGTTGATAACGGTTACATTAGTTTAATTACATCACTATAGTGACATGACATCTCTTAATGACATCTCCTTGTGCAAACATTACTGCATACATTTGACAATTTAACACAGTTCCTTTAGGTCTTTGCAACAAAGATAATCTTCTGAAAACAGAATTTCAACAAAATCTATCACGAAAAGCACATGTTCAGGCAGCAATTACTGTATCGCCTGATGGAGTTAGTTAGGCAATCAGATCATGTGACAGATAGATAAATCATAACTCAGTAAACTGTCGTCCACTCACATGTTTCTGGTCAGCAGGCAGACTGTGGATAGGCACGGGCTGCAGTGGGATGCGGAGACTGACCGCTGGGTAGAGTCCCGCCAGGTGGCACTGCGCACTCATCAGTCGACAGTCAACATCTGCACTCTCAACACGGATCTATCGTCATGGCAACAGAAATAACAACAGTCAATGCAGATCTACAAACTCTCTCCAGCAGCTGTCAGCTTTTTACATAAGTAAGCCCCAATACTTCACGACAATTTGATTCATAAACCTTGAGAGAAGCGATGGAGACATGACACCATGATACCATTGGAGAGATGGAGACATGACATCATGGTACCATTGGAGAGATGGAGACATGACATTATGGTACCATTGGAGAGATGGAGACATGACATCATGGTACCATTGGAGAGATGGAGACATGATATCATGGCACCATTGGAGAGATGGAGACATGACATTATGGTACCAGACGAGAAATGGAGACATAACATTATGGTACCAGACGAGAAATGGAGACATGACATCATGGTACCATTGGAGAGCTGGAGACATGATATCATGGCACCATTGGAGAGATGGAGACATGACATTATGGTACCAGACGAGAAATGGAGACATAACATTATGGTACCAGACGAGAAATGGAGACATGACATCATGGTACCATTGGAGAGATGGAGACATGACATCATGGTACCATTGGAGAGATGGAGACATGATATCATGGTACCATTGGAGAGATGGAGACATGATATCATGTCACCATTGGAGAGATGGAGACATAACATTATGGTACCAGACGAGAAATGTGGACATGATATCATGGTACCATTGGAGAGATGGAGATATGACACCATGATACCATTGGAGAGATGGAGACATGACATTATGGTACCAGACGAGAAATGGAGACATCATGGTACCATTGGAGAGATGGAGACATGACATCATGGTACCATTGGAGAGATGGAGACATGACATCATGGTACCATTGGAGAGATGGAGACATGATATCATGGTACCATTGGAGAGATGGAGACATGACATCATGGTACCATTGGAGAGATGGAGACATGATATCATGGTACCATTGGAGAGATGGAGACATGACATCATGGCACCCGAGGAGAGATGGAGATATGACATTATGGTACCATTGGAGAGATGGAGACATGACATTATGGTACCAGACGAGAAATGGAGACATCATGGTACCATTGGAGAGATGGAGACATGACATCATGGTACCATTGGAGAGATGGAGACATGACATCATGGTACCATTGGAGAGATGGAGACATGACATCATGGCACCATTGGAGAGATGGAGACATGACATCATGGTACCATTGGAGAGATAGAGACATGATATCATGGTACCATTGGAGAGATGGAGACATGACATCATGGTACCAGACGAGAAATGGAGACATAACATTATGGTACCAGACGAGAAATGGAGACATGACATCATGGTACCATTGGAGAGCTGGAGACATGATATCATGGCACCATTGGAGAGATGGAGACATGACATCATGGCACCATTGGAGAGATGGAGACATGACATCATGGTACCATTGGAGAGATGGAGACATGATATCATGTCACCATTGGAGAGATGGAGACATCACATTATGGTACCATTGGAGAGATGGAGACATGATATCATGGCACCATTGGAGAAATGGAGACATGACATCATGGTACCATTGGAGAGCTGGAGACATGATATCATGGCACCATTGGAGAGATGGAGACATGACATCATGGTACCATTGGAGAGATGGAGACATGACATCATGGTACCATTGGAGAGATGGAGACATGATATCATGTCACCATTGGAGAGATGGAGACATAACATTATGGTACCAGACGAGAAATGTGGACATGATATCATGGTACCATTGGAGAGATGGAGATATGACACCATGATACCATTGGAGAGATGGAGACATGACATTATGGTACCATTGGAGAGATGGAGACATGACATTATGGTACCAGATGAGAAATGGAGACATCATGGTACCATTGGAGAGATGGAGACATGACATCATGGTACCATTGGAGAGATGGAGACATCATGGTACCATTGGAGAGATGGAGACATGACATCATGGTACCATTGGAGAGATGGAGACATGACATCATGGTACCATTGGAGAGATGGAGACATGACATCATGGTACCATTGGAGAGATGGAGACATGACATCATGGTACCATTGGAGAGATGGAGACAT
The DNA here is from genome assembly GCA_025642075.2 of Ridgeia piscesae. NCBI lineage: Eukaryota > Metazoa > Annelida > Polychaeta > Sabellida > Siboglinidae > Ridgeia > Ridgeia piscesae. Next base: position 124,793 of record JAODUO010001222.1, on the reverse strand, counting down.
GACATCATGGTACCATTGGAGAAAAAAAAAAAAAAAAAAAAAAAAAAAAAAAAAATTTTTTTTTTTTTTTTTTTTCATGGTACCATTGGAGAGATAGAGACATGACATTATGGTACCATTGGAGAGATGGAGACATGACATTATGGTACCAGACGAGAAATGGAGACATCATGGTACCATTGGAGAGATGGAGACATGACATTACGGTACCAGACAGGAAATGGAGACATGACATCATGGTACCATTGGAGAGATGGAGACATGACATCATGGTACCATTGGAGAGATAGAGACATGATATCATGGCACCATTGGAGAGATGGAGACATGACATTATGGTACCAGACGAGAAATGGAGACATAACATTATGGTACCAGACGAGAAATGTGGACATGATATCATGGTACCATTGGAGAGATGGAGACATGACATCATGGTACCATTGGAGAGATGGAGACATGACATCATGGTACCATTGGAGAGATGGAGACATGACATCATGGTACCATTGGAGAGATGGAGACATGATATCATGTCACCATTGGAGAGATGGAGACATAACATTATGGTACCAGACGAGAAATGTGGACATGATATCATGGTACCATTGGAGAGATGGAGACATGACATCATGGTACCATTGGAGAGATGGAGACATGACATCATGGTACCATTGGAGAGATGGAGACATGATATCATGTCACCATTGGAGAGATGGAGACATGACATTATGGTACCAGGAAAAGATGGGACATGATATCATGGTACCATTGGAGAGATGGAGATATGACATCATGATACCATTGGAGAGATGGAGACATGACATTATGGTACCATTGGAGAGATGGAGACATGACATTATGGTACCAGGAAAAGATGGAGACATAAAATGGTACCATTGGAGAGATGGAGACATGATATCATGGTACCATTGGAGAGATGGAGACATGACATCATGGCACCCGAGGAGAGATGGAGACATGACATTATGGTACCATTGGAGAGATGGAGACATGACATTATGGTACCATTGGAGAGATGGAGACATGATGGTACCAGGAGAATGGAGACATCATGGTACCATTGGAGAGATGGAGACATGACATCATGGTACCATTGGAGAGATGGAGACATGACATCATGGTACCAGGAGAGATGGAGACATGACATCATGGTACCATTGGAGAGATGGAGACATGACATCATGGTACCATTGGAGAGATGGAGACATGACATCATGGTACCATTGGAGAGATGGAGACATGACATCATGGTACCATTGGAGAGATGGAGACATGATATCATGGTACCATTGGAGAGATGGAGACATGACATCATGGTACCATTGGAGAGATGGAGACATGACATTATGGTACCATTGGAGAGATGGAGACATGACATTATGGTACCAGAGAGAAATGGAGACATCATGGTACCATTGGAGAGATGGAGACATGATATCATGGTACCATTGGAGAGATGGAGACATGACATTATGGTACCAGGAGAGATGGAGACATGACATTATGGTACCATTGGAGAGATGGAGACATGACATTATGGTACCATTGGAGAGATGGAGACATGACATCATGGTACCATTGGAGAGATGGAGACATCATTATGGAGAGATGGAGACATGATATCATGGCACCATTGGAGAGATGGAGACATGACATTATGGTACCATTGGAGAGATGGAGACATGACATTATGGTACCATTGGAGAGATGGAGACATGACATCATGGTACCATTGGAGAGATGGAGACATGACATCATGGTACCATTGGAGAGATGGAGACATGACATCATGGTACCATTGGAGAGATGGAGACATGACATCATGGTACCATTGGAGAGATGGAGACATGATATCATGTCACCATTGGAGAGATGGAGACATAACATTATGGTACCAGACGAGAAATGTGGACATGATATCATGGTACCATTGGAGAGATGGAGATATGACACCATGATACCATTGGAGAGATGGAGACATGACATTATGGTACCATTGGAGAGATGGAGACATGACATTATGGTACCAGACGAGAAATGGAGACATCATGGTACCATTGGAGAGATGGAGACATGATATCATGGTACCATTGGAGAGATGGAGACATGACATCATGGCACCCGAGGAGAGATGGAGACATGACATTATGGTACCATTGGAGAGATGGAGACATGACATTATGGTACCATTGGAGAGATGGAGACATGACATCATGGTACCATTGGAGAGATGGAGACATGACATCATGGCACCCGAGGAGAGATGGAGACATGACATTATGGTACCATTGGAGAGATGGAGACATGACATTATGGTACCATTGGAGAGATGGAGACATGACATCATGGTACCATTGGAGAGATGGAGACATGACATTATGGTACCATTGGAGAGATGGAGACATGACATTATGGTACCAGACGAGAAATGGAGACATCATGGTACCATTGGAGAGATGGAGACATGACATTATGGTACCAGACAGGAAATGGAGACATGACATCATGGTACCATTGGAGAGATGGAGACATGACATCATGGTACCATTGGAGAGATAGAGACATGATATCATGGCACCATTGGAGAGATGGAGACATGACATTATGGTACCAGACGAGAAATGGAGACAACATTATGGTACCAGACGAGAAATGGAGACATGACATCATGGTACCATTGGAGAGCTGGAGACATGATATCATGGCACCATTGGAGAGATGGAGACATGACATTATGGTACCAGACGAGAAATGGAGACATAACATTATGGTACCAGACGAGAAATGGAGACATGACATCATGGTACCATTGGAGAGCTGGAGACATGATATCATGGTACCATTGGAGAGATGGAGACATGACATCATGGTACCATTGGAGAGATGGAGACATGACATCATGGTACCATTGGAGAGATGGAGACATGATATCATGTCACCATTGGAGAGATGGAGACATAACATTATGGTACCAGACGAGAAATGTGGACATGATATCATGGTACCATTGGAGAGATGGAGATATGACACCATGATACCATTGGAGAGATGGAGACATGACATTATGGTACCAGACGAGAAATGGAGACATCATGGTACCATTGTAGAGATGGAGACATGACATCATGGTACCATTGGAGAGATGGAGACATCATGGTACCATTGGAGAGATGGAGACATGACATCATGGTACCATTGGAGAGATGGAGACATGACATCATGGTACCATTGGAGAGATGGAGACATGATATCATGGTACCATTGGAGAGATGGAGACATGACATCATGGCACCCGAGGAGAGATGGAGACATGACATTATGGTACCATTGGAGAGATGGAGACATGACATTATGGTACCAGACGAGAAATGGAGACATCATGGTACCATTGGAGAGATGGAGACATGACATTATGGTACCAGACAGGAAATGGAGACATGACATCATGGTACCATTGGAGAGATGGAGACATGACATCATGGTACCATTGGAGAGATAGAGACATGATATCATGGCACCATTGGAGAGATGGAGACATGACATTATGGTACCAGACGAGAAATGGAGACATAACATCATGGTACCATTGGGGAGATGGAGACATGACATCATGGTACCATTGGAGAGATGGAGACATGATATCATGTCACCATTGGAGAGATGGAGACATAACATTATGGTACCAGACGAGAAATGTGGACATGATATCATGGTACCATTGGAGAGATGGAGATATGACACCATGATACCATTGGAGAGATGGAGACATGACATTATGGTACCATTGGAGAGATGGAGACATGACATTATGGTACCAGACGAGAAATGGAGACACCATGGTACCATTGGAGAGATGGAGACATGACATCATGGTACCATTGGAGAGAAGGAGACATGACATCATGGTACCATTGGAGAGATGGAGACATGATATCATGGTACCATTGGAGAGATGGAGACATGACATCATGGCACCCGAGCAGAGATGGAGACATGACATCATGGTACCAGAGAAGAGATGGAGACATGATATCATGGCACCCGTGGAGAGATGGAGACATGACATCATGGTACCAGAGAAGAGATGGAGACATGATATCATGGCACCCGAGGAGAGATGGAGACATGACATCATGGTACCAGAGGAGAGATGGAGACATGACATCATGGTACCATTGGAGAGATGGAGACATGATATCATGGTACCATTGGAGAGATGGAGACATGACATCATGGCACCCGAGGAGAGATGGAGACATGATATCATGGTACCATGGAGAGATGGAGACATGACATCATGGTACCAGAGAAGAGATGGAGACATGATATCATGGCACCCGAGGAGAGATGGAGACATGACATCATGGTACCAGAGAAGAGATGGAGACATGATATCATGGCACCCGAGGAGAGATGGAGACATGACATCATGGTACCATTGGAGAGATGGAGACATGATATCATGGTACCATTGGAGAGATGGAGACATGACATCATGGCACCCGAGGAGAGATGGAGACATGATATCATGGTACCATGGAGAGATGGAGACATGACATCATGGCACCCGAGGAGAGATGGAGACATGACATCATGGTACCAGAGAAGAGATGGAGACATGACATCATGGTACCCGAGGAGAGATGGAGACATGACATCATGGCACCCGAGGAGAGATGGAGACATGACATCATGGTACCCGAGGAGAGATGGAGACATGACATCATGGCACCCGAGGAGAGATGGAGACATGACATCATGGTACCAGAGAAGAGATGGAGACATGATATCATGGTACCATTGGAGAGATGGAGACATGACATCATGGTACCAGAGAAGAGATCCGCATCTTGCAGTGAGGTTCATACAAAGTTAGACAACACAGAGAAGACCCTGTCATGCAGTACCTGATGTTTGCAGTACACACTGTTGAGATAACTCGAGTATCTGCGCCTGAAGAAGCCGCCAAGAGTGTACTGCTGCCACATACCAATCTACAACAGTCAGACGGGCTGACTGTGAATGGTTATTTCATTTACATGATTATGATTATGACGATTGGCTGACCTAGGTAGAAGTGGAATATGTTTACTGCATAGGACACTGTGGGCAGTTGTCTATCAGCAGCCAAGAAGTCGTGTTGTGCTTTGTGCTGCTGTGTACTCAAGATTGTTAATAACTTCTACATTACACGAAGGAGTGGAAGATATTATATAATTCACTAATAGATGTGTTTACTTACTTTGGAAAGTCCCTCATTAAATATAAGTGCTTGCATGTGTTTAGAAATATTAGAAATAAAACATGATCACATGTATAATATGTACGCCTGGTCACTAACATTTACACCTCAAACTGTAATTGCTGCTAGTTATTAGAGATGATTTCAAAACATTCTGACCTCAGTATAGAAGTGGTGTATTTACGTTAAAGAATCGACTGTAAACACTGGTCAGTTGACCAGTGATTGACAACTCACCGGGGTCAGTTCTCCTGGCCCCTCCAGCCACTGTTTCTTGTGGTCAGGCATGTTTGGGAAGGTGGCAGTGGCCGCATGGTCACCATTGTTGAAGATCTGCAACACAGCTCTCGCCCGTCAGACAACTGACATAGATGGAGGTGATTATATTAGCCAATAAATATTTCAGAAAATATGATGTAACTTATTCAACTGTGATGAAACGTTGCTGTACAGCACGGGTCTTCATAGTGTGACCTCACTAGTCTCTCAGTGACGCCGTGATGGTGCAATATGCTTCAGAGATCCACTGTGAACACTGCTAAAATTGCTGTACTAATTAATGATGCTTTCCACTCTGCTTTGCTCTAAGATCTTCCTCAGTGTGCTGATGTGGTTCTTGCTTGTTCCTGTCAGATGTACTCGTCCACTCCCACCAGGGCTTTACGCAGGACCAAATTATTGCCAGTCACACATGTTTTGGTGAACACTTTGATGTTAACTGTTAATTTAAGCTAGTTTCCAAACTTTAAATGTGTCTGATGACGTAACATGGACTACAAACACACATGTGACACCATCTACACTCACTTTTGAGGCATAACTGACAATATCTATGGTTTTGGAAGACCTATTTTTTTGCTCCTTCACTTTTTTACCCGTCTACCACATCTCTGCATAAAGCTCCCATATAAGTGATCTTCTGCAAACTTTGACGGTGATGCGTGTCCAATTGTAGAAAGTCTCCTTTCTTGATCACTCCTGCCTTCCATGGTGTCCCCTCATCTGAAAACCGTAGTGTCTGTTTATTCTGCCTTTGACATTTCTGCTGTCACTCTGTTCACTCCTGCCGACTTATATGAATCCTTCTTTTCCTTAATTTGTCCATGGTTGGCATGACAGTCTATGCTGATGTCTGCTGGTATATTTGCTGTGTCGGGAGTTGTGTCCTGGTCTGAAAGTGTTCCTTCCCCTGTACAATCTTATCAGCATCATATAACATATTTACTTTGCTTTCCTACATCATTTCTACATGTACAGTTGCACCAGTAAATATATCTCCCTAACACCTTTAGTAGTATTAATACATTATATCTACAAACCACTATAATATTACAAAGTCGTTGCGTCATCCAAGTATGTCTAAACTATAATATGACAAACCATCCTTTAAATCAGAAAGTAAATGGTGTCATGCTTGGCAATCGAGAACCAATGCACTATTCAAAGTAACAACAATCATACAATGACTCAATATCAATAATTATATTCATGCACAGAATATACGGGGCAGGTCAACATTTTTATTATTGAAATGTTGTTTCTAACGTTCTTGGTCTCACACTGTTTCACACAATATACGAACACTATACACAGCGTAGACTAGATAGGACCAACCAATTTTGACATAGGTTGCATGTGCAACAAGATTGCTCGTACCTCAATAAAAGCAAGTTTTTTCTCAAAATCATAATTTGTTTTCATGGCAGCGTCTTAGTAAGATTGAATATGGCTTCATTACAGGCGAATGTTAAATCAGGTTTTTGTTAAAACGGCAAACAATCCATTTGTATCCCGAATATGTTCCAATGGCCACCACTGGCACTGTACAAAAATGGCCAAACACCATTATTAATTTTTATGAAATTATAATATCGTTTAAAAACATTGATCTAGACGCTTACCGCTATTGTTTGGTTCAATGTCTGTTGAAAACACTTAAAAGGTTATAGTTAAACTCAAATAAAAATCAACAAAAATGTGGCTGCGTTTCTGATTAGCTTCGCGTCTAATTTTCCGTTAGTCGTATCTTGGCATAATTAACGGTATAACGGTTGCTGGATGCACTTACCACTTGCACCAGTCTAAGCTTAGACCATTCTTCAAGCGCATTAGATTTCTTATAATTTAAAAAAGTAATCAATATCTGAAGATATACTAATAAAACGGTCTGGCGATGCAAACGCATTTTGTTTACAAAATGTACCAAAAGGGCGAATCACGAAACCAGTTGAACGCGATATCCCTGACACTGTTGTACCGGATTTGTTCTACCATTTGACTGACACCTATTCTAATGTTTTCTGTGTGCGTACAACTGTACCTGTGGTTTATATATTATTAAAACAACATACAGTTTGGGGTTGAAAATGCATGAATGGCAAAACAATACAGTGAAATCTTAATAAATAATGCTATGCTTGTAACAAGAGGCAGAGCTGATTGAACATTTAAATATAAAAAAGATTAAAAAAAGAGAAGCAATAGTTATCATGCATGGGCTGTCCGAGTCTGTCTTCTAGAGCCCAAATAAGTTAATTTTATAATTAAGTAGCAGTTTTTACGCAAATTATGGCATTTATGTTATGCATTCTTAAGTATATGGCACCGCATAGTTTTCTACATAACATAACACAACACCATGCTCCATCATTCAAACAATCATTCAGTCAACCAATCGACCAATAATCAGCCAGTCAGCCAGTCAGCCAGTCAGCCAGTCAGTCTTGTCTGCACGTATCGTATGTGTGCGTGAGTGCGTGTGTGCGTGTGTGCGTGTGTGCGTGTGTGCGTGTGTGCGTGTGTGCGTGTGTGCGTGTGTGCGTGTGTGCATGTGTTTGAATGGCCGTGGGCGTTAGCGTGGGCGTGGGCGAGGGCGAGGGCGTGGGCTTTCATACATTATGTATGCAGGCATGCGTGTGCGCACGTGCGTACGTATGTTATACGCATCTACGTACATGCTGCCGTATGTATATATGTATGTATGTATGTATGTATGTATGTATGTATGTATGTATGTATGTATGTATGTATGTATGTATGTATGTATGTATGTATGTATGTGTGTATCTATGTATCTGTGTATCTATGTATCTATGTATCTATGTATCTATGTATCTATGTATCTATGTATCTATGTATCTATGTATCTATGTATGTATACACGGACTTATATGCATATCAGTCGTGATGTATAGTTGCGTGCTGATCTATGTCGGTATTTTAAGGGGACATGATTGTTTTTATTAGCATGTTATGCATATTTTTTCAAAATAGTATTGTATTAGCATTTTAATTTTGTTTAATTTGTACTATTATAATTGTTTTTTCAATTAGGAGTAATCATTGTAAAGCGCCCCAGAACAATTATTTGGATGGGGCGTTATCTAAGAAATAAATTGTTGTTATTATTATTATTAGTTAGTAATAATAGTAAAACAGCAGCAGTAGTTAGTAGTAGTTAGTAGTAGTAGTAGTTGTTGTTGTTGTTGTTGTTGTTGTTGAGTAGTAGTATCTACTTATGGCTCTGCTGGCGACAATCTAGCAGCGCCACCAGGGGGTACAGGTTCACGTGTTTGACTGCCTACGTAAATTACGTCACAAACGTAACCTAGCGGTGCAATGTGAGTCGGTCCAAGTCGGCCATCTTCAACGAAAACGCTATCTAGAATAACTCGTTGAAATTCTGCAAAGAAGTGATCCTACAGATGAGTATAATTTCACCGCATTGGGACAGGATGTGACACATATTACTTTGACATATTAACTCTCCTTTAGCAAAAGCAGAACATAAATTCAATATTTACCAGCGGTAGTGACCCCAGCGTTGTTGAGAAATATAGACCTACACAAATAACTGGGGAATATTGTCACAACTTAATGGATATATTTGAATTAGTAAATACTTATGTAGTAGAAACCTAATCTTGAGCAATTATTACAAAAACACCACGAACTGCAGTCATCATTATTCTTGTTCCTGGATGATAGGCATGGCCAATACGCACAGACATGCATACTACATTCTAGCAAACCGAAACCGAAAGTTGTAGAGAGAGTAGGCTGACGCTTCTTCACACAACATTTCAAATGCGATTCGATGTACATTATAACAATGCTAATATAATCGGACAACGTTTCACGAAGTAAGCAGTTGAAAGTGGAACGTAAATGTGACGACGACGACAAAGACTGAGAGGTGAGGACGAGAGCAAGAGATGGATGGGAGCGGAGACAACTGGTGGAGGCGGCAGTGTAAAAACAGTGAGGAGAGAACAGACACTGGTCCTAACATAGCAGCGAGGCCGGGAGAGAGAAACGCAGAGGAGAAAGACACATTAAACAAATTATGTTATTACGTTAATACACGCAAGCAGAATGGCCACGTGATTTCTCGATCTCTAAGTGTGACACATTAGGGGCGATGTTGACTTTGCAAGTAGCAGTTGTATACAAATTGTGCAATGTGCTCTTAGATTCAGCACCCTTTATATTATGCATATATTATGCATAGTTGTCTACATGACATAAGAGAAACACCATGTTACACCGTGTTCAAACGATCAACCAGTCAATCAATCAACCAACAAATTACCAACCAGTCTTTACCAGTCAGTCAGTCAGTCAGTCAGTCAGTCAGTCAGTCAGTCAGTCAGTCAGTCAGTCAGTCAGTCAGTCAGTCAGTCAGTCAGTCAGTCAGTCAGTCAGTCAGTCAGTCAGTCAGTCAGTCAGTCAGCCAGTCAGCCAGCCAGTCAGTCAGCCAGCCAGTTAGCCAGTCAGTTAGTCAATCAACCATCATTAATCAATCAATCAGTCAGTCAGTCATCATCAGTCAGTCAGTCAGTCAGTCAGTCAGTCAGTCAGTCAGTCAGTCAGTCAGTCAGTCAGTCAGTCAGTCAGTCAGTCAGTCAGTCAGTCAGTCAGTCAGTCAGTCAGTCAGTCAGTCAGTCAGTCAGTCAAGTCAGTCAATCAGTTAATCATCTAGCCAGCCAGCCAGCCAGCCAGCCAGCCAGCCAGCCAGTCATTATGTCAGTTATCACGCCGTCTTCATTAACATGACTGCACTTGTATGTTCATTTGTGTGCGGTGCATGTGCGTGTGCGTGTGTATGTATGTTGAGCGTGAGTATATATATATATATAATATATATATATATATATATATGTGTGTGTGTGTGTGTGTGTGTGTGTGTGTGTGCGTGCGTGCGCACGTGTGTGTGACCATGTGTGGGGGTGGGGTGGTGAAGGGAGGAGTCAGTGCGTGTGTGGGCGTATGCATTCATGCATTATGTATGCACGCATGCGTTACTGATGTGGGTACGTGCGTATGTATGCCATGCGTACCTACGTACACAAGTGCGTAGGTGTATATGTACATATATGCATGGGTGATGGGGGTGCTTGGTGGTGTGCTGCGTGCTGCGTGCTGCGTGCTGCGTGTATTTAATCTTTGATGATATACGTTCTTTTTTTTCTTCCTCTGCTCGAGTCGTTAATAATGCTAACTGATAACTAAAAATAATGCTGCGTGAATCTTTGCTGTTATACAGTATGATCGACGACATTGTCTAATCGGACAGAACAAGACATAGCACAACGGAAATATATTTCTTTAGAAGAATGCATAGTGTATATTGGACAGATAAAATATAAATAAATACTAAGTGAAAGATCACGAGTAACACAAAGAAACATCAAACACAAGCCACGCAATGAGAAAGTGAAAGTTGTAGCGTGTTAACACGTCACACTCGTGGACTACAGGCAAGTTCATGGTTAATAGGTGACCTGTGTGAGAGAACGAAAATACTTGAAAGTCTGGCAATCTGGATTGGTAGAAGCACAATATAAACATTGCACGATATGCACACAACCGGTCGCCAACATCTGAAGACACGGCAACTATAAGTAGAATGGTATGACGTCAGGACAGGGACAGTGCTACTTTGTGTCATTCTAATAACCAGTCATAAAATGCAAATGACGTCAAAGAATTAAAATACTAGATAATCTGGCGACGAGGACTGAAAAGTCGACAACGGAAGTGCTGCACGTCTCACACCGGCGTGGTGTTTGGGGAGTCACTGCGTCAACCAGAACAAATGGTTATTTTTTTATAGCTAGAGCAGTCACTATTTTGAAGAAAATTATTTATCCACTTGAACGTTACCTTGGAGATCTTCGACGAGTATGTCTGAAAATTCAGTGGCCATTTGAAGCCAATTCCCAATCAACTGTCATTGTCACACATAGATAGGTCACATGTCATTCGTTCAGTGATGATAATTTCCAGCAGGTAACCTCCGTGCTGTGTGATATCGACATCGGTTTCATTCTAATAAATACATGGAACTTTCAAAACGTACGGTCTACTGGTATGTTTGGCTACGAATGGTAATGATAATACTGGATTAAATTGTCACTGAAATCATAAGAATATAGTCATGTAACAATAATGGTATGACAACGACACTCCATGACTCTAGCCTGGGTTTCTTTCAAAGTAATAATATATCTATCAGGTCCAGATCTCGCCAAAAATGGCGACAATGACCCGGCTGGTGCCGGCGAAACCCCTGCCTCGAGCAGATAATACGGCCTCTAGCCACTGCACGCGAGCTTCACTAAATAAGGTTAACAATTAAATCAAAGGACAAAAGCACAGTTAGGGTATGATGTAAAACGAAAGTCAAAATGTAAAGTTCAAGTACACTGTGTGTCTAGGAAAATATGCAGACAAAGAGATAATAATTGTGAAATGCGGTAAATAATACTTCATAGATATGGACAATAACGCAACTGAAAAGTGAATAACAGAACACCATTAGGTTATGATGTAGAAGAGCATAGACCCATATAGAAACCAATACAATTAAGCTAAAACATCTAATACGTATCTAGTCAATTATGCAGGACAATAACATGATTATGAAGCGGTAAAAACGGACAGTGGCAAGACTTAGGAAATGATCATGCCAATGACATAATTGGGAGCTGGCCAAAATAGGACAGCACAGCACAGCACAGTACAGTATGGAGGGCAGCGTCTGTAGAGCAGAGCAGTGCAAGAAAGAAGTAACAACTGAGCTGAGCTGAACAGCACAGAACAGCATGTTACACCACAGCACAGCACAGCACAGCACAGCACAGCACAGCACAGCACAGCACAGCACAGCACAGCACAGCACAGCACAGCACAGCACAGCACAGCACAGCACAGCACAGCACAGCATGCTACAGCACAGCACAGCACAGCATGTTACACCACAGCACAGCATGTTACAGCACAGCACAGCACAGCATGGAGGGCAGCATTTGTAGAGCAGAGCAGTGCAAGAAAGAAGTCACTTAAAATGTTCTTCTTTTGGCTGTTTGCTCCCTGGATTAGTTGTCAGTGTTGTAGGTAAAACAGAAAGTCTAGATCACTGCATGTACTACTTGTGCACGCAGTCCAAAATGGTTAGATGGCACACAAATCACAACCAGACCGGTCGTATCCAGGATTAGGAACAGTCGCATCCCCTGATGTCAGAACGATACGCTAAACTGTTCCGGCTCTACACATGTAACAGGAGGGCAACATTATCATCGCGCTATAATATTATGGTGGAACACTGCGAGATATAGTAAACTCACAGGAAATATTGGAAAGGAATATTGTTTTAGGACATTTTAGCAGAGAGATAAGGAGGGGAGTACGAGGCTTTGTTTGAATGCAAAATAAAGAGACAGCGACGTAGAAATGGAGGATGAAACTATAGGAGGTAGATCGTGAAGATAAAGAGATAGCTAGTGCGATAACGTTATTAGATAACCCTGCAATAGGTGATGACAATTGATATGAAGTGCAAATAGAAAGGAAGCTATACCACAGGCAATAGTCGTGATATCGGCATCATCGAGCGTATTGTATAATAACAATATTTTAAAATAATAGCGATACTTAGATAATAAAATGAGATGTAGGCGAACACATTTATTCAAAACCACGTGCAATAAATTAAGTTAATTATGCAGTGAGGTATATGAAGCTCGTGTGCATTGGGTTGAGGCCGGGGGACCATGTACCGTGGAGAGAATCTGGACCTTTAAGGCTTATGGAAGTGATGAGTTAGGGACATAACTGGGGTTTACTGTTTGTCTATCATGAGTGATCTGCTATGATTTATGCATATACCCAAACTATGCTCATTACTGGACTTGTGTGAATGGTCCTTGGTTGAATTGCTAATAATTTCATCCGATACCGGAATGAACTGTGGGTGCACAACTACAGTGGTCCCCGTCTAATATGGCAAACTTTTCAGCCAATCAAATTGGCCATATACAACCATCGATGAAAGCCCGTTTCACGGCAAACTAACCGTTCCCTTGCAACACATGCTGCGTACGTTGTACATTCAAGACATCTAACCTTGCAACAAAACCAGCTTTGTGATATTTTTCCTAAGAACGACGAGTGTGTATGGTATGCCTACTTGTGAAAATGTGGCCGCATAATACGGGTGGCCGTTGGCAAGAGGGATTTACAGCAGCGTGGCCGATATTAACAGTGTCAGATCGGAAACGAACGAACGAACGAACGAACGAATGAACGAACGAACGAACGAATTAACGTTGTTGGAAACAACGCACTTATAAATGTTTACGGTGTACAAGGTCTAGTGAGAAACTATTTGTTCCCAAAATATGCACGGGTCGTTGTTAGGGATAAGCGGCCCATGTATTTTACTGGCTCTCACGAGGCGAAACATAATCCTCACTGAGCATTGCACGGGAAGCAACTATATGCCTATTGAGTGAAAAACAAAATATCTACAATTGCGTTGATTTAGTGGATACTCCAACAGACTGAGTCCCGGGATATCTGCACATGTATGAGAAGGAGAAACAATGATTCTTACTGCAAAGTCGATGTGGAAGTAGGTTGACAACACGGAAACGATCTAGGGTGGTATGGAGGTCGGGTGATGGCACGGAAGAGGTCTGGGGTAATGTGGAGGTCTACCTCCCCTACGTCATGTTTCCCTAGGACTTGGTAGATAGGAGAGACCGGGGATAGTTGTAACAAGGGTAAGTTGTAACAGAGGGCTTGCAGAGAAAACAAGACGACAGCATGTTCACCAATAGATATGAGCATGTTGTGTGTAATAATATCACGTGAATCTGTCGACACGCCATGTTAAAAGAAAACTGGTAGCCTACTACCGTACCGGGGTAACTTGTAACACTTTAGGACACCTCATATAACTCATTATACCACAAGTATGTAAAGAGCCAGGCACCAATTATCAGTGGGAGATGTGTGGGGGACCCTTTGGCGTGACAACAGTATCGACCGGTTAAGAAATTTAACTCACCCACAATCTTGAAATGTGTTTTTTATAACTAGCGCCCCGTACACGGGTAACTTGTAACACTTTAGGACACCTCATGTAACTCATTATGCCACAAATATGTAATAAACCAGGCATTTAATTATGCACCAATTATCTTCGGGATTACAGTTTCAATCAGTTAAGAAACCTACCCGTAATCCTGAAATGTGTTGTTTTTGTTACAACTAGCCCCAGTCTCCCCTATGCACCAGGGCCTGTTTGATTAACAACTTGTTTTTCACTAAATTGTCCCGATTATCTGAAAACAAAAATTTATAATTTCCAGTTGGGCAAAACCACACGTGGGAATTGTCCATTTGCATGATATTGCATACTGATTTTTTATTATCAATACTGGACGCTTGGTTTCTGCTTTATATAAATTTTCACCCAATAAAGCGTCAAACAAGTCGGTGTGCGACAAAACGCCAAGCATATAGTATTATAAATGTGACGGGCTGTTTGATCAATTTCCTGTGCCCAGCCTATGGTGATTAATGTGAAGAGTTGTTTACGATTTTGTCCGATGAATGGAAATCTTACGTGTTTGCAACACCGTTATTCGAGTCAAGTATTATATTTATAGCGCTCCGACTCTGTCCAACATGTTTGACAAAAGATGTATTTAATACGAGATCCAGCAATGTTGCCTAACATGAGGTTCAAACTGATATCGTACGCGAAAATGGGCACGACATCCAAAAAAACCGAGCGTTTCCTATGAGAACAAGCCGTAACTTATCAACTGCCACAACTTAGCACGAGTCAAAGTCCTAAATGATTCTTGTGGCATCCACTAAAACTCTGCTGGTATTTTAACATGGCATAAATTTATAGCCAAATATTTATCTACTTCCCCTGGAACGATTTTGATAAACTTGTATGTTACACAAGACACCTTCCCGAGGATGAAATTATTGAAATGCCATTCTCTGCCAATTTGTCCTAGGTTGCCCTATATTTCCCATAGCATGCTTGGACAGGCACTGGCAGAGAGAACCAATCATAGGTAGATGGAAGACAACTGGTATCATCACATTTTATTGGATAAATAGAATACACAAATAATATAATACAAGTTCAACATCACAGGTTACAATAAAAAACTAGTTTACAAGTTGTAACATTTTCAGGGTAAATTTAAATAAACATACATAGCACAGTATTTACAAGATACAAAACTGCATGTAATCCAGCAAACTACACAGTTTTAGCCCAGTAAAATTGTATATTTTTGTCATTAAAAAAATCCCCAAATCCAACAGAAAACAAATGTTTCCTACTAACATTAACCTGTCTTATGTTCATAGGTCACTGCAGCTCAAGAAATAATGCAGAAGTCATTTTGAAATGGCTTGTGACAGGACTTTAACAATACCATAATATTATACATCATATAGTTTTGTACAAAGGTTCCAATACGACAGCATGGTACTTTCAACAACATCATGGGAAAAAACAATACATTGTTCATGGCTCCAAGATTTGGTTATTTTGTAAGAATAGAATTTAACTTACTTTGGAGCATAACATCACATGTGACATCAGTACACTGTACATGACCATGACCTACAGCCGGTCAGTCGAAATGTCATACCTTTCACAAAGTCATGCTTCAAAGTAAGTTAAATTCTTACAAAATAAAAAGTCGCATGCATTTCCTTAATATCTTGTTGACATTTCATGTTTTCACCACCTGTCAACTGGAAATAGGTTATTCTGGACAGCCTCTGTTGTGTTTGGTCACCACTATTATCTAATAGCAAAAATGTTGGAAATCACCAAACCATATCTGTGGACATCAGACAAATGGTAGATGCAGCATAGACATCGTGCGCATGTACGTGTGTGAGTAAGCATGCACGCATGCATGCAAGAATTCATTCTTGTTTCCTCTAAATCCCTGAGTACTGCCATATGTCAATCCTACCACATACTTACACCTCATGATCTGTACTCCACAACACCTTCCAGGTCCACAGATCATTGACCACAGCAGCATGATCCGAGATGGATCATTGTGGATCATACATCATTGGGCATCTATTTACAACCTGTGACCTCATCATATGATCCCACGTTAACATCCTTTCTCTCACGAAGATCCATGTCTCAGAGATCGAGACCTCAGTACAATGACCTAAGTCTGTGTAGTGGCTCTGTGCTTGTGGCAACCCAGTGACACTGTCCTCATCTGACGTCTCCGCCCGATAGTGACGTATCACAAACTGGCGTCAAGTTCTCCCATGGGTCTGACAACATGCTCATGCTGAAGTACTGTCGTATGTCACCATTGTCACGGAATGGCGAATTCTGTGACAAAGACAATTACATAAACAAATTGTAATTGGTTCCTTGTGTTTCATTACAGGGAACATAGATACATGACAAAGTTGACATTACGTGAAATGTGGTCCCAACTAATATAAATTTTTAAATGCATTGATCCAATTGAAACTTCTGTAATTTCGTGCAAATTAAACTTTTCTGTTTATCCTTGAAGTTAGTTAAGTACATTTGACATTATCATTTGCACCATCCATGGCTTTATGTAGAGACCCGTCCACCCATCATTTGGACGGGTAAAACTGAATATGGACGGGTAGAAATATGGGTGGACAGGTGGTGGACAGGTAAAAAAATGAAGGAGCAAAAAAAGGTCTTCCAAAGTCATGGATATTGTTAGTTATGCCTTGAAAGTGGGTGTAAATGGTGTCACATGTGTGTCTATAGTCCATTTCAGGTCATCAGGCACATTTGAAAGTTTGTAAGCTGGCTTAACAGTTAACATCCATGTGTCCACCAAAACATGTGTGACTGGCAATAATTTGTTCCTGCATAAAGCCCTGGCACCATCCATAATAGACCCAACTAATTAAAAACAGGTTGTTACTCCCTCATTTGTTTATGACCAAACTGTTGCAGATGATTTATATATTCAGTAAAGAGCAAATTATGTTAGCAAATAATATAATATTATAATAAGAGATTAACTGCTTCACAATGGTGAGCAACAAGGAATGCTAGCTGACTTGGCTCAACCAAAATATTGTGTAAGTTCTGCAAAATTCTGTCCTCTTTCTCAATTTCAAAACTGTTTAAAATGCTTGCTTTATGTCGTGAAATGTATACCTTGTGGCCAAACCTCCCTCCTCTTCCCCCACTCCGTTCCGACCCTGTGGAAGGGGTGCTGAGGAAGCTGTCTGGGGTGCCACTGCCACTGCTTCTGTTCATGTTGTTGAAGAAGGGCGATGGACTGCCAAGACTTGTGTTCATCTGGGCCCTGAACCGCGGGCCTGGAGACATCATCTGTTGCTGGGAATAGCCGCCATACATGGGCGGTGAACTGCAACAGACAAACACAAGACATGTTTGATGTTACTATTATGTATATAAAATTTGCTTGCAATGTCTCCAAATGCATACCAAAATATATATGATTGATATGACATGGAGCACTGGTGGATAGGCAAGGTTGTAAAGGTATGTTTTTAATTGATGGTGGAATTCAGCAATAACTGATCTAACAATAGAAGGAATTCAAGGAAGCATATCTCAAAGAGTAGGTGCAGCAACAGCAAAAACCTATATTTCCAATATTGGTATTCAACTTGGGAACAAAAAGTAAATCAGAAGTAGATGATCAAAAGTTGCGACTATTAGTCACATTTGGGAATATATTATGCTTGTGACTAGATTCATTTATGCAAAGTATGACTTGAAACGTTGTCCATTAATTACTGTCCTGCTATGCATCTGACCATTTTGGCTTTTCTGTTGTTTATGACAGATGACAAATTGTAATCCCATTATCTGCCTCTACTTAGCCCTTACAGCAGCAAATGTTAATAAACTGTAGGAAGTCACGGATTACTTGTTGCGTAAAGCCACATTTCAAAAATTCAAGATTAAAAAGACTAAGTTATTGTATCGAACAAAGACAGCAATTTTAATTTGTTATCATGTCACAAGAGTATATCATGTGGTGAACGCACAGTAGATGTATGATGTGAATTTTTTTGACTAAGTGGCTGTTTTCAGGTTTTTTTTCGAGGTATAGGCCTGAACGCAAAAGTACCAAGCCATGTAGCTTGGCAAAACTATGTTATAAAGGCTAAAGTGTTTTAACTTATCTGATATAATTATTTAGATAAAATCAACCACTATTTAATATTTGCAATCACGATGGGTGTCGATGTTACTCAGTCAAGCTGAGCCTAAGTGAGTGACTGAGCGTCTGGCAAACACTTTCTATGTTGTTGGCTCTCTCCATCCTCCAGCCAGGGGTCATAGCTATGCTGGGGACTAAGTAGAGTCAAACTATACAATTATAGCAATTGACTTTGCCAGTAGTTGCTGCATCAGCCATGGGAACAGTGCAAATACCCGGCCGTCCCAATTTGAAGATGGATACATGACAAGTGGGAATCCCATTATAATAACCTATTGGCCGTGGCTATTCGTCCGGGTACGGACGAATAGCCTGGGGGACTATTCGTCCGGATACGGACAAATAGCCCATGTTTGCGTATATGCTATTCGTCCGGATACGGACAAATAGCCCATGTTTGCGTATACGCTATTCGTCCGGATATGGACAAATAGCCCATGACATGTTTGCGTATGCGCTATTTGACTGGATAAATACAGATAAATAGCCCGACATCGCGCCATCTACGTGACCGAACGTGAGTGCTATACTATTGATTAAGAAGGCATGTTTGTGTTTATGTTTAAATAACTGTTTCTTCTGAAATAATCACAATACGGCAAGTTTTTATTCACATGTTCCATTATAGTATGTCACTTACACAACACGAGCGACTTACTTGAACTTTGTTTCATTTTCGGCCTTTATTTTAATTGTCCGTTTCCCTTTTTTTATAGAAATATGGCAAAACCCATGTAAATTTCGTTTGCTGTACGTTACGTAAAAATCTATGTACCTTCGCCAGATGTCGCCACTACTAGTTTTTAATCATGATTAAAATTACGAAAGCGAAATAATGAATTCAAATACCGTTTATAAACTGTGGTCCGAAATAATATATCTATGAAATTTAAAATATAATTATTGCAGTATGTTATATCAAGAGGTAATGAAAATGATGATAATTTGTTGTATAAACTATCTGTAGTTGTAATATTTTCGTCAGGGAGGCCTATTTTATAACACCAAACACATGAGTAAACAGAGATGACTTTAACACTGAACATCGAAAACAGAAAGTTCATATGACACAGAAAGGTAATACACTAGCCTAATGTACATAAATCATCCAACATCTTCATTTAGAAAGATAATAAACATACGTAAATAAATAAGTAAAATACATAAATAAAAGACCAATCAAACACTGGTTCAAATAAATAATTGTATACAATACAAGTTAATCATGTCCTCTGTATAAACTACACCTAATGTGCATAAATCCACCAACATCTTAATTTTTGTTCTTAATACTGGTTCAAATAAATAAAACAGGAGATACAAATTACACACATACATTCTCATGTATAAACTACACTAGCCTCAGTGCACAAATCCACCCATATCTTAATTTTGAAAAGTAATAAACATACTGGTTCAAATTAAACACACGTTCCCATGTATAATCTACACTAGCCCCATGTGCGCACGCGCACACACACACTATAATATCTAACACATGTAGTATTGGGTTTACATATATGCAATACCATTATACAGAACGTACAACATAACAAATACACCATTTAGAACCAATGGCTTCAATTACCAAAGTAAACAAACCTTATAAACCATAATTACACAAAGCATGTTAAAGATACAAATTATTTCCATTTATAAAAAATCCGATCACATCAGTTCCAAACTTATAGCTCAACCAGAGGTCTTGTTAACACAGCCTTGGAATGTTTCTATATATCCTCACAATGCCAGACCTGCCAATAAAACAGAAACTGGGACAATTTACGACTGATTCATCAAAGTTTCACACACAGCAGGGTTAACATGAGGGGCAATGTTGTACACCATAATTCACTCAAGTTGTTTTAGTAGTGCTATAAAGGCACAGCTATCACATCCTACGTATGAGCAGCTGTGTGGCAACTCCGACAAATCCACGTCCTTGTCTTTGGCCGAGACTTCTTTTCTACACATGCTAGGTGGTACCATTCTAGACACGAATCGCATGCCAGAGAGGTGTGGCCGTCATCAACCGAACCGTCACGATACACATCAATGCTTGGATCTGTTATTTTAGCTGGACGGACTTCGGGACGGACTTCAACATCATCTCTCTCAATCAAAGTGCCAGTCAGGGCGGTGTCTTCCCTCTTCCCCACCAGCCAGCTGAGGATGACTGAAACAACATGTTAACAACATTGCATGAACATGTCTAGTAACAGTAACAGGCTTATCTTATGAATTATATAAAATGGTGTACTATTAAACAGGTCTACCAGTAAAGTGTAAACTGCTTTGGTTAATCTTAAAGACTGGATACTGCACTATATAAAAAATTACCTTTACTTTTACATACAATATAATCCAAATAATATACAATTCCAGGTTGACAGCAGACAAGATGTTTTTTCTTACTTTCGGTTTTTTGGAGAGGATCTTTCTTGCAGAATGCCACTGGCTTGGTGAAACATTTCCACTTGGCTGGCAGACCAATCACAGTCTGTTCAACCCCTTTTGGTCGCCCTCTCTTGAGAACTTTCGTAGCGATGACTTTGATTTGCACAGGACATGCTTTCTTGAATGAACTGAAAGTAAAAGAAAATGTTCACAAACTCCGGTGGCTGCATATACTGAAACACCCTCTAACAAAGCATGTGAGAATTTGGGTGGCTGCAGGTGACCGTGAATATTTTGGATGATGTTCCCAAAACAAGATGCTAAATAATGCAAAAAAATCTACAAAGAATGCCATCATCAGTGCTAGGCCAGGCATATATCAACAAAGTGCAAAAAAACCCAGAAAAACTTAATTAATAAATTTAGGACATAACGTCTAGGACATAATTATTATGTGACATAAAGTCCATATGCCGTCCCTTTCTAGAACGCTCTTGTTGTTGATTGCATCTAATATCGCTCGATACATGTTGATAATGCCTGGCACCATAAAAAGGGCCGTGTAAAATGCATAATGAAACATTAGCTATACAGTGGGGGATATCACAATAGTGTATGTATAGTCGTAGCATAAATAATTGACTGTAACTAATTCATGCAGAAAGCGTAATAATACCTTTAATGAGGTCGCATCCCCTTGGAGTTGGTCTTGTATGCTCTTCCCCCATGGACGCAAGCATACGTAATATTGGCATACTCGATGGCCGTGTTGTACGTCTTTTGTGTATTTCTACGTAAATCTGCCTCTATTTTTCTGCTGCCCTTTTATAAAATTGCACGAAATTGGTGTGTTCAAAGTGTTCAACAGCTGCCGATAATCATTGAATGTCTGGGAATTCACGTCCAACGGCCAGCTCATCCATCTCAGTTGGCACAACTGCTTGCGCAAATCTGAATTGAACTCTCGCGAGAAATATGTCCGGACAAATAGCCTGGGGCATAGCCACTCCGTAACCTATTCACATGCTAAACATTGCATGTAACATGAGCAGCGTGTGGGTGAAATCACCCAACATATTAATTATATAGGAATTATATCATATGACCTAGCTAGGATCAGAGGCCGACCACACTCGTCATGGTCAGTTTCATTGGCTGACATTAAAAGAGGAGTTTTTGACAGGGAGTTCCAGTAGTAGAGAAGAGCTGGTACTGACGTAAATTCAGCCGCAGCAACCCGTGCCCTGGCGCGCCAGCTCACCTTCTCTGAAGTTCTCAATATACGGATCCCTGGCTATGTTATGATTTGAATGTAGGAATGAAAGTTTGGTTTGATTGATGCTGGGGTGACAGACATAATGATTGACTAACTACCTGAAAGTGTCTCTCATCGGCGATCCTGCTGGTGACCGACATCCCCCTCCACGAGGACTCGGAAACGGCGGCGGAGTTCCACCAGGACCCGAGAAGTAAGGCACGTATTGCTGGTGGAACCGTGGAGGACTTTGGTATCGCGATCTTGGCATCGGCATCGGCGATCTAAATCCAGCATCTCCCCGGTTAAAGTTTGGTCCCTGCTGGAACTGGTTCGATTGGGAATTTGGCCTGAGCATTCTTGTAAAAGTTTGCAGTAAACGCTTGCGGAAATTCCAAAACAGCACGACAGTGACCAGGCTCTGTGCACACGAAATAAGACGTCACAGGGATCGATTATATATGTTAGAGATGTTATTGCAGTGGTGCAATGTAAGCTGAAAGTTAATAAAATATTATATCGTATCAAAAAAAGTCTGAACGTATAATAATACTGATAATATTAAGCACGACGATATGCAACAAATATTACGCCAACACTTTTAACACAGCTTTCCAACACTTAATGCTCCCTGAAAGCACGCGTATCGCTGACGTCCACCCCACTTTTTGATGATGCTAAATCGGGGAATCCCTGAGTCGTGCTTTTGAACTGTCACATAAATTTATCTCTCACCAAAAAATGCAAAATGCCACGACGGTCGTCCACGACAAATGTACGTGTAGTAAGCGGTTTTTTTACGTAATTCACAACTCCATAATTATGACACATGTACTAAAATAAATATTGTTACTGTGTCTTTACTTTATTCAATTCACCCAGTATCGCCCCCTAGCTCTGTGCTTCCTCGGCTCTGGTGCCTAATCTGGTTATCGACCCATTATGTGTTGCCAGTGACCTACAGGTTTTAATGATGACTGGTAGATTTTTTTCAACATGTCACTTGAGTTTAGAATAATCTGGATCTATTTCGATGTCTGTCTCGATTTCTAGTACTAATAATTTGACACATGGCTCAGACTCTGTGACTGTCTGTGTAAGTTCCTGAGATTATGTGGAATGATGGAACTAACATGTTGCAGAAATAGCATACTTTTCAGGTCCAAGTTAGTAACAGTAAAACACATCCAAGTTTATGGTTTGTGCAGTTACACTTTTGCTGTAACACACTGTTGCACCTTCAAACGAGCAAATATAGAAGTGTAAATCATTGAAAGTGCACTTAAACGGAATATTTGTATAATGCAAATACATTTAGCTTAATGTGAAATGGTAAAATGAACTAATTCATTCATATATCACATTTGGCAAAATATGTAGTTGTAATGATGACATTCAAGCAGGTTGAGATTCTGCACAAGTACTGATCGATAACATAACACATCTATAGATGCTATTGGTCGATGGCTTTGGCCTTTGCCTATGTATGTTTTGTAACATGTTTAAACGCCTGTCAGCAGGTTGGTTCTGGATATGTGCTGCTATATAAATGCTAGTTAATAATAATTTCAATAAATCAGTTGACAATGTATTATATCATATTTAAAAAAGTATTGTACCATAAAGTTAATGCATGCCATGCCCAAACCATAAAAGCACTAAATAGTTAAGGAGATTACCTACATAAAAATATCATGCTCCTTAGACACAGTGGTTATGGGCTGCCAAGTTGCATTTGTTATAATGTGAAATATAAAGAAATACAGGCTGGCTGAGTGGAAGGAGAAATAAATATACACTGAAAGGAATACAGAACCATAACCATAATATTTATTGACCCCATGTAGGTATAGAATTTGTTGAAAGTACATCAATTTCGTTAGTACATTTATACAAGCATACATACACACATATTATATCATGTTCACATACTAATATAAGTCAAAACGGTAGGCCTACAATACATACAAATGTGTGCACTTATAGTAATTCTTGTTGTACTAAAATAAAAATAAAAACCCACAATCATATAACATTTACAAACTGGGGTCAGTAGCGCCTATTAAGACAATAATGTCGCTGTCATAGGAGTCACCATAATTTCATGGTATAAAGTAGTATGGTCCTTACTCCTTAGTATACAAGATGTCTATCTCATATGTTTATTTGGAAGTGTTAGCTTTAAGTAAGACAGTGTGATGTGGTGTGGAGATGGGCTAATGAACATTAACATATTTTTTTATATTAATTTAGTTGACATATATAACAATTTGATAGAGTATATATATCACTGTAGTTGTTCAGCAAACATATTTTTATATAAATTATAAAGCCATGCAAGCTGTGAGTGTATATTTTGTTTTTAATTGCATGAGGAGTCTCATTTATAATAATGTGGGAGGCTGTGTCTGAGACATTTCATTGCAATTTCATGCTTTGCTCTAAAAGTATGTATATTATCTTTTACACGAGTATTATAATTGTGTATATTAATACTTGATATAATTTGCCAGTTTAGTAAATACGAAGGTAATTGTTTATGAATATATTTAAAATAAAAATATAATTCTTGTAACTTTAACATATCTTCTATTTTCAGTAGTTTAAGATTTTTGAAAAGTGGTTCTGTATGTGAATTATATGTATTTAAGGTTATTATTCGCATAACCTTTTTTGGATGCTTGTAATTCTATTTCTTTGATATTCCCAGATCATAATACAATGATGACTGCAACTAAAAGTATTCTAGAACTGATATATAACGGCGTAGTTATGAGAAATGTCCAGTGGTTTAACGTTTACAGACCGGTCGAGCGATATATTGCTCGACAGCATAGCTGTGGTCATGTATCATCAGGTGCCGTTTTAAGATAATCCTTTATGTTAAAATGTCTTTTTCTCTCCATAAATGGATTCTTCAGGGTGCTAATCTTTAAAAAAATATACATAAGAAGGAAAATTATTTACAGTAATAAAACCATACATGTTTCAAGATGTTCGTACTTATTTCTGAAGAATAAATCCAAGTCAGTAAAGGTTAACTTTCTTAGACACGAGCAGATTAAGAGGGGATCTAATAGTACAATTGATTTAAGATACTATACATATATGTGACTGTTGAGTAGAAAGTACCCAGTCTCACATGACTGCAAATTGCAAAAGAATGGAACAAATTATCTGCCAAATACTAACTGCATCAATATATTGTTAAAAAACAAATTTTACATAATATCAGATCATATGTATTTTCTCTAGATTATTTACAACATACCATACAACTGATATATTAGAGTTGTCATGTGCAATCTCTTTGTTGCAGCCTAGATGATCTCTGACCTAACAAGGTATTGGTTATCACATTTATGGCTTAGACATATTGTTTTGTGTTGAATGTCCTTAAGTTTCTATGATTTGGTAGTTTGCTTAGTGTTGTTTATACATAACCCACTTTTGTGGACTTGTTTGATCACAGACATTCCCATGCACTGGACTAAACTCACCCTGAAAGTATGTACCACTAGTCCATTACGACTACACATCAACCCCAATTAATGGAATGATCCCTACTCCCTAGTGTTATTATAAATGTGAACAGAATTCAAAACATAATTTGAGATGCTGTTGCTAATTAACATAAAAAATTGCACATATTGTGAATTTCCTTCAGTCAACTGAATTGATTTGCCAGGTAAATAGAACTTTAGCAGAGCCTGAAATGAAATACATACCTTTGTGACATTACATGAATGTACAATGTAGTTGTATTATAAACATGTATCCTTTGCTGTGTGTCCTTCTGTAGTTATGTAATTTTTCAGTAGCCTCGGAAGAAAACAATCTAAAGCATTTTGCCCATGCTGCCATGTAGTGGCTTCACTGCTTCCTTACTGCTGAGCACTGCATTGATACAATTACGAGAGACCATCTGTAGGTCAAAGTGGGTCATCTCCCAGAGAATCAACGAACAAAGATTTTCTTGAATTAAATTATTAGTGGACGTCCATTTGCCTGCTTTTGTTTGCTGTTTTTAGTTTTACTAATCAGCACTGTTTTATACCAGCTTAATTCAGTTAATTGCACAAATATAGGTATTTAAATGACATTTTGGTTGCCTAGCACATATTATGAACGAATGATATATCCACTGAGATAGCATCTGTTATTTGGTACTCAAAAGCAGGGCTCGTTAATTTCTGAATAAGTGCATGAGTTGACATTACATTACATGACAATTTGTTGAGTGCATGCTGACATTGTTGGTATTTTTGATTGACAGTCATTGTTTTGTAGATTGTTACACAATGTACCCTTATATTGAAGTTTGTTTATCTCTTTACAAAATACTAGATAGATCATGCATATACATAATATATAATACAGTTATAAAAAATCAAATTTTGAATGTCGATGTAAAGTTGTTAGAATCATTAATATTTTTTACCAATATTAGTTAATTAATATTGTGTTAAAACATTTTAGTTGTTTCCTGATCTTTGATAAGTCCACAGTTTTTTCTACAAAATCTTGTGTTGTAATTTCGTAATGGTGTGATTTCACTTTATATGGATTTCCTTGTAAAGGATGGTCATGATATTTACTTACTATGACCTTGTAGTTGCATTACATTTTGTGATACAGGCACATCTTTGGGGTATAAAGTACCGAATGTGACAAGAAACGTTTAGTAGCAAGCATGTTGGTTAGTACTGACATGTATAAGATGTAGTGACTTTGGTGAATACGATTAATCCATCCTGTTTTCTGGCCATTTACATATTATTCCACCCACCACCAGTGCCCTGTTTGGAGAGCGACATGTCTCCCAAGATGCACTGCACAGCACTGGAGAGTCCCCTGAATTGTCTCGCCGTGAATAAGGACTGCTCCCAAGTCGTTGTTGCTGGCAGGAATGGTAAGTGGTGACACCTATAGAAACCTTATGTATTTATTTGAAGAACTTGTTTGCTTAAATTGTAATAAATGCAACTAAAGCAGCATTGGTAGTTTGGTACTTGGTATCTTGATATATGACAAATATAATATGTATCTAAAAAGTCTATAAGAAAGTTTAAAGAAAAAAATATAGTTTTAAATGTTTCTTTTGGATTTCTCAAATGTTTATATCTACTGACTTTTATATATTGTATCTTCAATGTATATTTTTAATGACTGTTACTTAATGATTATTACTGTAATTACCTGAAGGATGTTTAGTATGTAAACGCATGCATCACACCAAGACTAGGCCCTTTATAGTAACATGATATCAGGATGTATGCAGACTCATAAACATTGGCACTAAGTGTTGGCTGTTTTGAATGTGTTTGTCAGTGTTCAAAATATTTGACATTGCGGATGGAGAGTTCGTGGAACGAATCAACCTTCGAGTCGGCCGCAGCCTCAATCTCAACTTCAGTGCGGCTGATGTCACGTGGAACCCCATTGATGGTGGGTACATACAATAATTTTTTATTATATTGGAAATTGACTACAAACAAATATTACCTGTTTAGAGATAAACTGAATAGGGTAAAGTGTAATTTACAGGCAGACAGCAAGTATTGTAAACATCTGTATCACAGTAATCATGGTTTAAGTACCTTTGGGAAAAAGAGATGTCAGAATTCCCCATTTGTTGGCATAAATTTTGTAATGTAATTATTATTTATTTTGTTTTAATAGCAATATCCCATATCATCAAATACTTAAATTGCTATAATTTAATCTTGTAGAGTTTTTTATTTGTAATACTATTAATGTTTCTGTGGCTAAATCTACTTATTTTCTCAATAATGTTTTTCTCAGCAGATATTTTAATTTAAGAAGATATGATAAACATACCATTGGTCAGTTTGAATCAAATGTATGTAAAGTGGAATAATGATAAGTTATATTCAATTGACAATAAAAGTTTGTAATAAAATAGTTGCGCTTCGCCTGTTCTTGAACATTTCAGTTATTTGTTTTGGCAATGTCTTTTCAGGCCATCTTCTTGCATCTGCTGCCACAAATGGCGCTGTTGTCTTGTGGAATCTCAACAAACCTTCCCGTTCGAAGCAAGGTCAGTGAGTCTTGGACAGTGGACCCACAGCAGGGACTGCACCAAAGTGTCCTCTCTAAATGTCGCGCTATTCTTTTCGTATACCCTTTTCTGAGGTCGTGCAACAGTTGTATTACTACAGTGGTATTTCAACTGGGAAAAAGGGTCATGACCTTTCAGTAAAGTCACATGCATCGTTGTCCATCTGCCACCTAGAGGGAACCCTACCTAGAGAGAAGTACAAATGGTGTTTGATTGAGCAGGGTTGCTACAGGGAGTAAAGTGTAGGGTTTGCGCAGTCTTGTGGATTTATCATTTCCTCTCTGTGTGATAGTCTTATTGGTATTGTTAAATGTTAATTAGTAACCAGGATGCTATGTCCATAGCAATGTTGGTACACTCGAATAAGCCTTCGCCCTACAAAATATGATTGCACAAAGTTATGTCATTCCGTGATTATGTTTTGAATGATCTTTTGTAACCTCACATTGGACTGAACCATCTTTCTGTGTCACGTGATCGTGTTAAGCTTGACAGCATTTTAATTAAATGCATGAAAAATATTACTATACTAATGGTGCCAACAGAGACTATATTTTAGAGACTGTGCTTGTGGAGCCGTCAGACTGTTCTTGTGGAACTGACAGAGACTGTGCCGTTGCTGACAGAGACTTGGTGTGTTACAGAGCATGTGTATGTGGAGCACCGTCAGGCTGTCAACAGAGTCGTCTTCCACCACAGCGAGAGTTCCCTGCTCATCTCTGGCTCCCGTGATGGCTCAATGAAGCTCTTTGTACGTGTCTGCTCCTTATACAGGCAGCTCATTGAACAAGTTGCTCCGGTTACTCTTGTGGAGAACTAAGTTAACTAGTCATTCTTTGAGAGACGTCTTATGTGTAGTATGAGTGTGTAATGGTCAGGATGCACCATTTACTAGCTGTTTTCTGAACTAGTGTAAGTCTGATACATCTACAGCAATAGAACATTTCAGCCATGTTTCATGAGAAGTAAAGTCTTATGTTATTATTCAAGCAACATTTATGATTACACAATCATACAATAATATACTTCCAACTTGATGAACATTTTCACGAGTATTATGTTATTGTGGTGGGCTTTTGTTAGCAACATACATATACTTAGAAGCCTGCCACTGAAGCAGCTGTTGGTGTTGATGTTGCAATCAATCCAGTGGTTGCTTCTGGTCCTACTTGAACATCTTTATTACAACATACTTCTGTTTCTTCTAACACTGTGTTGTGTGGAAAACATTAGTGTATTTGTGTTGTTGCTGTGTGCGAATTTGTGTTATGCGAACATTTTTTGGTGTTAATGGTGGGTGTGTTGTATGTGTTTTGTCATGCAAGTGTGTTGTTGTTGTGTCAAAGTGGTGGGTGTGTTTTATGTGTGTGTTATGCCAGTGTGTTTTCCTTGTGTCAATGTGTGGTGGGTGTGTTTTATGTGTGTGTTGTCATGCCAGTGTGTTGTTGTTGTGTCAATGTGTGGTGGGTGTGTTTTATGTGTGTGTTATGCCAGTGTGTTTTCCTTGTGTCAATGTGTGGTGGGTGTGTTTTATGTATGTGTGTGTCATGCCAGTGTGTTGTTGTTGTGTCAATGTGTGGTGGGTGTTTTTATGTGTGTGTTGTCATGCCAGTGTGTTGTTGTTGTGTCAATGTGTGGTGGGTGTGTTTTATGTATGTGTTGTCATGCCAGTGTGTTGTTGTTGTGTCAATGTGTGGTGGGTGTGTTTTATGTGTGTGTAGTCATGCCAGTGTGTTGTTGTGTCAATGTGTGGTGGGTGTGTTTTATGTATGTGTTGTCATGCCAGTGTGTTGTTGTGTCAATATGTTGTGGGTGTGTTTTATGTGTGTAGTCATGCCAGTGTGTTGTTGTTGTGTCAATGTGTGGTGGGTGTGTTTTATGTGTCTGTAGTCATGCCAGTGTGTTGTTGTGTCAATGTGTGGTGGGTGTGTTTTATGTATGTGTTGTCATGCCAGTGTGTTGTTGTGTTAATATGTGGTGGGTGTGTTTTATGTGTGTAGTCATGCCAGTGTGTTGTTGTTGTGTCAATGTGTGGTGGGTGTGTTTTATGTGTGTGTTGTCATGCCAGTGTGTTGTTGTGTCAATGTGTGGTGGGTGTGTTTTATGTGTGTGTAGTCATGCCAGTGTGTTGTTGTGTCAATGTGTGGTGGGTGTGTTTTATGTATGTGTTGTCATGCCAGTTTTTGTTGTTGTGTCAATGTGTGGTGGGTGTGTTTTATGTGTGTAGTCATGCCAGTGTGTTGTTGTTGTGTCAATGTGTGGTGGGTGTGTTTTATGTATGTGTTGTCATGCCAGTGTGTTGTTGTTGTGTCAATGTGTGGTGGGTGTGTTTTATGTGTGTGTAGTCATGCCAGTGTGTTGTTGTGTCAATGTGTGGTGGGTGTGTTTTATGTATGTGTTGTCATGCCAGTGTGTTGTTGTTGTGTCAATGTGTGGTGGGTGTGTTTTATGTGTGTGTAGTCATGCCAGTGTGTTGTGTCAATGTGTGGTGGGTGTGTTTTATGTGTGTAGTCATGCCAGTGTGTTGTTGTGTCAATGTGTGGTGGGTGTGTTTTATGTATGTGTAGTCATGCCAGTGTGTTGTTGTTGTGTCAATGTGTGGTGGGTGTGTTTTATGTGTGTGTAGTCATGCCAGTGTGTTGTTGTGTCAATGTGTGGTGGGTGTGTTTTATGTGTGTGTAGTCATGCCAGTGTGTTGTTGTGTCAATGTGTGGTGGGTGTGTTTTATGTGTGTAGTCATGCCAGTGTGTTGTTGTTGTGTCAATGTGTGGTGGGTGTGTTTTATGTGTGTGTAGTCATGCCAGTGTGTTGTTGTGTCAATGTGTGGTGGGTGTGTTTTATGTGTGTAGTCATGCCAGTGTGTTGTTGTGTCAATGTGTGGTGGGTGTGTTTTATGTGTGGTGTTGTCATGCCAGTGTGTTGTTGTGTCAATGTGTGGTGGGTGTGTTTATGTGTGTGTTGTCATGCCACTGTGTTGTTGTTGTGTCAGTGTGTTGTTGTTGTGTCAGTGTGTGGTGGGTGTGTTTTATGTGTGTGTTATGCCAGTGTGTTTTCCTTGTGTCAATGTGTGGTGGGTGTGTTTTATGTGTGTGTGTTGTCATGCAATTGTGTTGTTGTTGTGTCAATGTGTGGTGGGTGTGTTTTATGTGTGTGTAGTCATGCCAGTGTGTTGTTGTTGTGTCAATGTGTGGTGGGTGTGTTTTATGTGTGTGTAGTCATGCCAGTGTGTTGTTGTGTCAATGTGTGGTGGGTGTGTTTTATGTGTGTGTAGTCATGCCAGTGTGTTGTTGTGTCAATGTGTGGTGGGTGTGTTTTATGTATGTGTAGTCATGCCAGTGTGTTGTTGTTGTGTCAATGTGTGGTGGGTGTGTTTTATGTGTGTGTAGTCATGCCAGTGTGTTGTTGTGTCAATGTGTGGTGGGTGTGTTTTATGTGTGTAGTCATGCCAGTGTGTTGTTGTTGTGTCAATGTGTGGTGGGTGTGTTTTATGTGTGTGTGTTGTCATGCCAGTGTGTTGTTGTGTCAATGTGTGGTGGGTGTGTTTATGTGTGTGTTGTCATGCCACTGTGTTGTTGTTGTGTCAGTGTGTTGTTGTTGTGTCAGTGTGTGGTGGGTGTGTTTTATGTGTGTGTTATGCCAGTGTGTTTTCCTTGTGTCAATGTGTGGTGGGTGTGTTTTATGTGTGTGTGTGTTGTCATGCAATTGTGTTGTTGTTGTGTCAATGTGTGGTGGGTGTGTTTTATGTGTGTGTAGTCATGCCAGTGTGTTGTTGTTGTGTCAATGTGTGGTGGGTGTGTTTTATGTGTGTGTGTGTTGTCATGCAAGTGTGTTGTTGTTGTGTCAATATGTGGTGGGTGTGTTTTATGTGTGTGTTGTCATGCCAGTGTGTTGTTGTTGTGTCAATGTGTGGTGGGTGTGTTTTATGTGTGTGTTATGCCAGTGTGTTGTTGCATCAATGTGTTGTTTTCGTTTCAGGACCTGCGGAAGGAAATGGTGACCACAACATTTGGTGGCCACATGGACAGTGTCCGAGATGTCCAGTTCAATCCACACCAATTCTACATGTTTGCGTCTGCTTATGAGAATGGAAACATCCAGGTGAGTTCTTTAGAACCCACCCAAGACGCACACGAGTCCCATCAGTGCACTGACACAAGCTTTGTCACATACACATCTGTTTATCTCATATTTGTTTGGTTTCTTCATTTTACTATATTTACTTTACGGCAGCTCCACCTTTCTTTATTCCCTTTATTTATTTATAAGGTGTTTGTTTTTCTCCCTCATCCTGCACCTCCTACTCTTTCCTTGTCCTCTTTTATTCTTGGCATGCCGCTGCCTTCCCTTTATCCCTGTCGCACTCCCTAAAGTTCTTTCCCTCATTACTCTACTACCATCCTTCTCCCCGACAGTTTCTTTTCGAATCCCCATTCTTATCTAATATAATATATATATATATCTCCCTCTTCTTAATCTTCTCAATCCCCATCACTTTCCCATTGTTATAATTAAATATCTCCCAAATACTGTCTTGTCCCATGTTTCCTGTCCCACTTTTCCCCTACCTTGTATAATCAGAAAGTGTCTCCATGTAACCAGGCAGTGTGTCTCCATGTAACAAGGCAGTGTGTCTCCATGTAACCAGGCCGTGTGTCTCCATGTAACAAGGCAGTGTGACTTCATGTAACAAGGCAGTGTGTCTCCATGTAACAAGGCAGTGTGCTTCCATGGATCAAGGCAGTGTGTCTCCATGTAACAAGGCAGTGTGTCTCCATGTAACAAGGCAGTGTGTCTCCATTAAAAGATGTCTCATGTAACCAGGCCGTGTGTCTCCATGTAACCAGGCAGTGTGTCTCTTGTAACAGCAGTGTGTCTCCATGTAACAAGGCAGTGTGTCTCCATGTAACAAGGCAGTGTGTCTCCATGTAACAAGGCAGTGTGTCTCCATGTAACAAGGCAGTGTGTCTCCATGTAACAAGGCCGTGTGTCTCCATGTAACAAGGCAGTGTGACTTCATGTAACAAGGCCGTGTGTCTCCATGTAACAAGGCAGTGTGTCTCCATGTAACAAGGCAGTGTGTCTTCATGTAACAAGGCAGTGTGTCTCCATGTAACAAGGCAGTGTGTCTCCATGTAACAAGGCAGTGTGTCTCCATGTAACAAGGCAGTGTGTCTCCATGTAACAGGCAGTGTGTCTCCATGTAACAAGGCAGTGTGTCTCCATGTAACAAGGCAGTGTGTCTCCATGTAACAAGGCAGTGTGTCTCCATGTAACAAGGCAGTGTGTCTCCATGTAACAAGGCAGTGTGTCTCCATGTAACAAGGCAGTGTGTCTCCATGTAACAAGGCAGTGTGTCCCCATGCAACAAGGCAGTGTGTCTCCATATAACAAGGCAGTGTGTCCCCATGCAACAAGGCAGTATGTCCCCATGCAACAAGGCAGTGTGTCTCCATATAACAAGGCAGTGTGTCCCCATGTAACCAGGCAGTGTGTCTCCATATAACAAGGCAGTGTGTCCCCATGCAACAAGGCAGTATGTCCCCATGCAACAAGGCAGTGTGTCTCCATATAACAAGGCAGTGTGTCTCCATGTAACCAGGCCGTGTGTCTCCATGTAACCAGGCAGTGTGTCCCCATGCAACAAGGCAGTGTGTCTCCATGTAACAAGGCAGTGTGTCTCCATGTAACAAGGCAGTGTGTCTTCATGTAACAAGGCAGTATGTCTCCATGTAACAAGGCCGTGTGTCTCCATGTAGCAAAGCAGTGTGTCTCCATGCAACAAGGCAGTGTGTCTCCATGTAACAAGGCAGTGTGTCTCCATGCAACAAGGCGGTGTGTCTCCATGTAACAAGGCAGTGTGACTTCATGTAACAAGGCAGTGTGTCTCCATGTAACAAGGCAGTGTGTCTCCATGTAACCAGGCCGTGTGTCTCCATGTAACAAGGCAGTGTGACTTCATGTAACAAGGCAGTGTGTCCCCATGTAATCAGGCAGTGTGTCCCCATGCAACAAGGCAGTGTGTCTCCATGTAACAAGGCAGTGTGTCTCCATGTAACCAGGCAGTGTGTCTCCATGTAACAAGGCAGTGTGTCTCCATGTAACAAGGCAGTGTGTCTCCATGTAACAAGGCAGTGTGTCTCCATGTAACAAGGCAGTGTGTCTCCATGTAACAAGGCAGTGTGTCTCCATGTAACAGGCAGTGTGTCTCCATGAACAAGGCAGTGTGTCTACATGTAACAAGGCAGTGTGTCATGAGTGTAACAAGGCAGTGTGTCTCCATGTAACAGGCAGTGTGTCCCCATGTAACAAGGCAGTGTGTCTCCATGTAACAAGGCAGTGTGTCTCCATGTAATCAGGCAGTGTGTCCCCATGCAACAAGGCAGTGTGTCTCCATATAACAAGGCAGTGTGTCCCCATGTAACAAGGCAGTGTGTCTCCATGTAACAAGGCAGTGTGTCTCCATGTAACAAGGCAGTGTGTCTCCATGTAACAAGGCAGTGTGTCTCCATGTAACAAGGCAGTGTGTCTCCATGTAACAAGGCAGTGTGTCTCCATGTAACAAGGCAGTGTGTCTCCATGTAACAAGGCAGTGTGTCTCCATGCAACAAGGCAGTGTGTCTCCATATAACAAGGCAGTGTGTCCCCATGTAACAAGGCAGTGTGTCTCCATGTAACAAGGCAGTGTGTCTCCATGTAACAAGGCAGTGTGTCTCCATGTAACAAGGCAGTGTGTCTCCATATAACAAGGCAGTGTGTCCCCATGTAACAAGGCAGTGTGTCTCCATGTAACAAGGCAGTGTGTCTCCATGTAACAAGGCAGTGTGTCTCCATGTAACCAGGCTGTGTGTCTCCATGTAACCAGGCCGTGTGTCTCCATGTAACAAGGCAGTGTGTCTCCATGTAACAAGGCAGTGTGTCTCCATGTAACCAGGCAGTGTGTCTCCATGTAACAAGGCAGTGTGTCTCCATGTAACAAGGCAGTGTGTCTCCATGTAATCAGGCAGTGTGTCCCCATGCAACAAGGCAGTGTGTCTCCATGTAACAAGGCAGTGTGTCCCCATGTAACAAGGCAGTGTGTCTCCATGTAACAAGGCCGTGTGTCTCCATGTAATCAGGCAGTGTGTCCCCATGCAACAAGGCAGTGTGTCTCCATGTAACAAGGCAGTGTGTCTCCATGTAACAAGGCAGTGTGTCTCCGTGTAACAAGGCAGTGGGTCTCCATGTAACAAGGCAGTGTGTCTCCATGTAACCAGGCCGTGTGTCTCCATGTAACCAGGCAGTGTGTCTCCATGTAACAAGGCAGTGTGTCTCCATGTAACAAGGCAGTGTGTCTCCATGTAACAAGGCAGTGTGTCTCCATGTAACAAGGCAGTGTGTCTCCATGTAACCAGGCCGTGTGTCTCCATGTAACCAGGCAGTGTGTCCCCATGTAACAAGGCAGTGTGTCCCCATGCAACAAGGCAGTGTGTCTCCATGTAACAAGGCAGTGTGTCCCCATGTAACAAGGCAGTGTGTCTCCATGTAACAAGGCCGTGTGTCTCCATGTAATCAGGCAGTGTGTCCCCATGCAACAAGGCAGTGTGTCCCCATGCAACAAGGCAGTGTGTCTCCATGTAACAAGGCAGTGTGACTTCATGTAACAAGGCAGTGTGTCTCCATGTAACAAGGCAGTGTGTCTCCATGTAACAAGGCAGTGTGTCTCCATGTAACAAGGCAGTGTGTCTCCATGTAACAAGGCAGTGTGTCTCCATGTAATCAGGCAGTGTGTCTCCATGTAACAAGGCAGTGTGTCTCCATGTAACCAGGCCGTGTGTCTCCATGTAACAAGGCAGTGTGTCTCCATGTAACCAGGCAGTGTGTCTCCATGTAACAAGGCAGTGTGTCTCCATGTAACCAGGCAGTGTGTCTCCATGTAACAAGGCAGTGTGTCTCCATGTAACAAGGCAGTGTGTCTCCATGTAACAAGGCAGTGTGTCTCCATGTAGCAAAGCAGTGTGTCTCCATGTAACAAGGCAGTGTGTCTCCATGTAACCAGGCAGTGTGTCTCCATGTAACCAGGCAGTGTGTCCCCATGTAACAAGGCAGTGTGTCTCCATGTAACAAGGCAGTGTGTCTCCATGTAACCAGGCCGTGTGTCTCCATGTAACCAGGCAGTGTGTCTCCATGTAGCAAAGCAGTGTGTCTCCATGTAACAACGCAGTGTGTCTCCATGTAACAAGGCAGTGTGTCTTCATGTAACAAGGCAGTGTGTCTCCATGTAACAAGGCAGTGTGTCTCCATGCAACAAGGCAGTGTGTCTCCATGTAACAAGGCAGTGTGACTTCATGTAACAAGGCAGTGTGTCTCCATGCAACAAGGCAGTGTGTCTCCATGTAACAAGGCAGTGTGTCTCCATGTAACAAGGCAGTGTGTCTCCATGTAACCAGGCCGTGTGTCTCCATGTAACCAGGCAGTGTGACTTCATGTAACAAGGCAGTGTGTCTCCAAGTAACAAGGCAGTGTGACTCCATGTAACAAGGCAGTGTGTCTCCATGCAACAAGGCAGTGTGTCTCCATGTAACAAGGCAGTGTGTCTCCATGTAACCAGGCCGTGTGTCTCCATGTAACCAGGCAGTGTGACTTCATGTAACAAGGCAGTGTGTCTCCAAATAACAAGGCAGTGTGACTCCATGTAACAAGGCAGTGTGTCTCCATGCAACAAGGCAGTGTGTCTCCATGTAACAAGGCAGTGTGTCTCCATGTAACAAGGCAGTGTGTCTCCATGTAACAAGGCAGTGTGTCCCCATGCAACAAGGCAGTGTGTCCCCATGCAACAAGGCAGTGTGTCTCCATGTAACAAGGCAGTGTGTCTCCATGTAACCAGGCAGTGTGTCCCCATGTAACAAGGCAGTGTGTCTCCATGTAACATGACAGTATATCCCAATGTAACAAGCCAGTGTGACCCGGTGTGTTGTAACGAGGCAGTGTGTTACAGTTGTGGGACATGAGGAACCCATCGCGGTGGGAGCGTCAGTTCACAGCCCACAGTGGTCCCATCTTCTCCATCGACTGGCACCCAGAGGAACATTACTGGATCGGCAGCGCCAGTCGGGACAAGATGATCCGGGTAGGTGTGTTGTCCAAGGAGGTGTGTCATCAGGGGAGGTGTGTCATCAGGGGATGTGTGTTATCAGGGGAGGTGTGCCATCAGGGGAGGTGTGTCATCAGGAGAGGTGTGTCATCAGGGCAGGTGTGTCATCAGGTGAGGTATGTCATCAGGAGAGGTGTGTCATTAGGAGAGGTGTATCATCAGGAAAGGTGTGTCATCAGGCGAGGTGTGTTATCAGGGGAGGTGTGTCATCAGAGGAGGTGTGTCATCAGGGGAGGTGTGTCATTGGGGAGGTGTGTCATCAGGGGAGGTGTGTCACCAGGAGAGGTGTGTCATTGGGGAGGTGTGTCATCAGGGGAGGTGTGTCATCAGGAGAGGTGTGTCATCAGGGGAGGTGTGTCATCAGGAGAGGTGTGTCATTAGGAGAGGTGTGTCACCAGGAGAGGTGTATCATCAGGGGATGTGTGTTATCAGGAGAGGTGTGTCATCAGGGGAGGTGTGCCATCAGGGGAGGTGTGTCATCAGGAGAGGTGTGTCATCAGGGGAGGTGTGTCATCAGGGGAGGTGTGTCATCAGGTGAGGTATGTCATCAGGAGAGGTGTGTCATTAGGAGAGGTGTATCATCAGGAAAGGTGTGTCATCAGGCGAGGTGTGTTATCAGGGGAGGTGTGTCATCAGAGGTGTGTCATCAGGGGAGGTGTGTCACCAGGAGAGGTGTGTCATTGAGGAGGTGTGTCATCAGGGGAGGTGTGTCATCAGGAGAGGTGTGTCATCAGGAGAGGTGTGTCATCAGGGGAGGTGTGTCATCAGGAGATGTCTCATCCATTTGGGGGAAGTCATTGGGAGAGGTGTGACATCTCAGTGGCTGCATCATCCATATAAATGTGTAATGTGTTACCTGTGTCGGTGTGTGATCCTGGTAGGTGCCTAGATCAAGTGTGACACATGTAGGGGTGTTATGTCTAAGCAGATGTATTGAACTATTTATGTTGTGCTTGTTAATTTTAACCACTTACTTCAAAAACATTAATTTTGTTATGGTTATGTTTCAAATCATTGCTGATGTTGAAAAAATACTGTATGAATACAGTATGCTAAACATAGTAGGTGGCAGCACTGCTGCAAACACCTGTTAGATCATTCACACTATGTGTGAGCTTTTAGCTGTGTTCTTGTTATGTGTCAATGTTGCGTCAGTTGATATGGTTGAGAGGCTGAATATGTGTCTTTGATGCAAGTTTTGTGAAACATAGACATCCGTGCCATGCTTCGGGTGCACACTGAGGACTGTGTGGTATTAATATGATATGCCTCAATTTGCCGCCAGGTGTGGGACCTGCAGAATCCATCGAAGGTGACAAACACGTACAACATTCAGACAATTGCGTCCGTGGCACGTATCCGATGGCGACCGCAGCGCAAGTTTCACATTGCGAGCTGTGCCCTGCTGCTTGACTTCAATGTCAACGTCTGGGACGTGCGCCGGCCGTACATCCCATTCGCTGCATTCGCCGAACACAAAGACGTTGTCACAGGTGGCGCCTTCTACCTGCTCAAATAGTTGCAGCTTAATCCGTTTTCATATTTTCAATACTAAATGTTTGTGATGGGGGAGGGACATAATTGAGGGTGAATCTGGTGATATCAACCAATTCTTCAAAGTGATATCACACAATAATTTTGCTGAGTTATGTCATCGAGTTAACTCATTAAGTCATTTCTCCAAATCATTATTAATACATTATTAATGTTGCTATGAATGTTACTTCCAAATGACACTTTCATGGGGGAGCATGATTATACATGCTCTTGCTTGTTTTGCATTGATGAGAAGCAATCACTTTACCAGTGCATGATGTTGCTTGGTGTTTCTCAAACGTCAAATGGTCTTGATAAACCAGCCCAATGTATGACCTCCACACAGCAGGACAGTCGGGAATATAATGACACTATCAATTGTCTGTTCATGGCACATTCGATCAAAAAAATCATTCAGTAACACTGCATAACGTCCCCAAGTCATATCACTGAGTCATGTCCATGAGTCATGTGCATGCAGGGATCGTATGGAAGCACGGGGATCCTCACACGTTTCTGTCGAGCAGCAAAGACTGCATGCTTTACCAACACCTGTTCCGTGATGCAACCCGCCCCGCCGACGCCGCCAACCCTGTCGGCATCGACATCAACCCCACTGGCAGCATCCTGTACGCCAGCAGTGACAAACTAGCTCCCACCAGCACTGGTAGGTGGCAGCATCGTCTGTTTTGTGACATTGTTGACATTAATTGCAGTAATATGTGTACCATATGAATAGAATATAACTTCACCCTTTGTAACTTGTAATGTTGTCATTTATTGGGAAACCACTCTTCATTTCCACAGATTATATAAAAGTATTTTGTTTCTGTCGTAATAATGCATGATGGCATTGTTTTATGCCGTTGATAGTAATAACGAAATAAGTAACTGATATCACAATTTCTGCATGACTAGAAGTTTTCTGTTCAATAGATGGTTGTCAGGAAAGAATACATTTTATTTTATAACAGTGCACTGTACACTTCAAAACTGTTGACACCTTCAATGTAAATCACATATTCTGCAGTATGTAACCAAACTGTTGTCATGGTAACAGTTGGTATTAACAGATCAACAGCCAAGTAATCCTACTGAAAGCAGACAGGGTCGTAACAAATTAACTTGAGCAAGAATCTGTGAACTTGACACAGCGTGTGACATACACCAATGTGACAATTGCCCTGTCACAGGGACTTGGTGATGTGACACGGGGAACCACTGAGCTGTGATCAAAGACAACAATTTATGTCATGTAAAAACTCAAATTGTTGACTGTAGTTAACAGACACACAGCTGATAGAACTAGCCATTTAACAGAATCAAGATTGCTGCTGGTGTGAATTTATGCCTGATTCCTACATTGGTCAAATGTTTTATTTCACTTATTCAAGCAACTGCTCAATGGAACCAGATTGCTCTGCCCCAAAATGATTCTGTTAATTGACGTAATTGA
Organism: Ridgeia piscesae; assembly: GCA_025642075.2. Classification (NCBI taxonomy): domain Eukaryota; kingdom Metazoa; phylum Annelida; class Polychaeta; order Sabellida; family Siboglinidae; genus Ridgeia; species Ridgeia piscesae. The sequence continues at coordinate 84,127 of JAODUO010001222.1, read as the reverse complement.
TCAACCCCGACTTGGAAGGTTTACAGAGCAGTGTGTAACCCGTGTGTGGCAGGGACAGGGATTTACATTTCAGTGTCGCAGCCTAAATCTACCTACTCCTCCGAGACGTCATCTTTTTCCAGGCAGCAAGGCAGGCAATACTTTGCAGGCTAAAATGTCTCCATTGTTTCGCCGAGCCCCCGACCTCTCTGAGCAGTTCACTAAGGTCACCAGTTGTCTCTCTGAGTTCGCCGATATTCATCAGGCATCCATGGTAACAGCACACCAATGCATGTCGTCCTAACCACCTGACCCTAATGCAAGAACGTAGCTCAATAAATTCGGCCTGTGTTTTTACCACGGATGTATAATGCTTTTCATGACTGTATTTTTGTAATTTTGGCAGAATTTGTTTCCGGTTTTCTAATATTGACTGTCATGTAATCTACCGTTGTCAGAAATGTTCCAGGTGAATTTATTGAGCGATGTTCTGTTTATACTACATGCTTCTGAGTTTGTGCTTGCATGTATGTGCGTGCGGGCATTGCAAAGGTCAAAGGTTATCCCTCTTTCATTTTTTAGGCAATAGGATCTTGCATCGTTTAAAGCCCTCAAGAATTTCTAAATTGCTAAATGTTTTCCTGAATATACATGTTAAATGTGAGGATCTTAATGTAGAATCCATTCAAACATCGCATATTACTTCAATTAATCGTAAACATGATAAACGTTTTTTTACAAAACCACAGTCAATCTGAAATTGCAATTTATCGGAAATAACTCAAATATAGCATTAGCCACAGCTACACACATATATAAACATTATAACTAATATTTTCACAAATACATTACAATGGTTTCATGGTATATGATTTGTTATCACATAAAACCTAGAGAACTAATTATTATAAAACATGAAATTTATAGAACAGCATGTGCAGAAACACTACATCCAAGAAATAGAAGAATTATTTATACAACATTCATTATAAAATTAATTGATAACCAAGTCTGTAAGTGTACAAATAAACTAATATGCATTTACTGGAATAGTGCACATTGTTTTTAGAATCAGTAAAAAGACTACTTATGTCATCATTCATCCTCCGCAGAATTTTAGTTTGGTCAAACCAATATTTAATATGGGTTATCTGATAATTTCCTCAAGCCAATATGAGACAAGTTAGCATGTTGTTGTAGGCATTGGATAAGTTTAATTTCTGTGCGAAATTTGTCTGACATCAGACAAGCAAACTTTGTAGTGTGGAGCCCGTTTTAAATCAACAGTCATTTGGGTACCGAGAACTGAGATTCTCACTGAAGACTATGAGAAAAGAAAAGAGCTGTACTTGGATAAACATGTGGCATCTCCAAGCAAGGGGTGGCATCTCCAAGCAAGGGGTGGCATCTCCAAGCAAGGGGTGGCATCTCCAAGCAAGGGGTGGCATCTCCAACCAAGGGGAGACAGAGAGAAATATGGTTGTTTCTGTGATTAAATCAGCCATTAAAAAATTGCCTCAGTGGTTTGTACACACCAATCAGGCAATGACACCCTGCCTTAATGGTAGCTGTTGAATAATGTCTGGAAGCTTGAAGCCTACGAACATAAACATGTCACATGACTCACATAATGGTGGTCCCACGACAC
>JAODUO010001222.1:72500-77500 GCA_025642075.2 Ridgeia piscesae | reverse complement strand
TAGTTATGTGGACTGTGACATATACCTGGCCTCACAGTTGTGTGACTGGTGACATACACATGGTTTCAAAGTTGTATGGACTGTGACATATACCTGGCCTCACAGTTATGTGACTGGTGACATTCACATGGTTTCAAAGTTGTGTGGACTGTAACATATACCTGGCCTCACAGTTGTGTGACTGGTGACATACACATGGTTTCAAAGTTATGTGGACTGTGGCATATACCTGGCCTCACTTATATGACTGGTGACATACACATGGTTTCAAGGTTATGTGGACTGTGACATATACCTGGCCTCACAGTTATGTGACTGGTGACACACATGGTTTCAAAGTTATGTGGACTGTAACATATACCTGGCCTCACAGTTATGTGACTGGTGACACACATGGTTTCAAAGTTATGTGGACTGTGACATATACCTGGCCTCACTTATATGACTGGTGACATACACATGGTCTCAATGTTCCATGTATTGTAACATACATCTGACCTCAAAGTTATATGTATTGTAACTTGCATCTGTCCTCTAAATTACATGTATTGTAATATACATCTATCCTCAAAGTTATGTGACTGGTGACATGATAAACACCTGGCCTCAGAGGTATATTGGTTCTGATAGACACCTGGCCTCAAAGTTGTGTGGACAGTGACATATGCCTGGCTTCAAAGTTATTTACACTTAGCTGGAGATTTGAGTGTTAGAAAGTTATATGGATTGTGACATACTCTAGGTTTAGGGGCAATGAAAAGTGACGGCCTGGGACTGGAGCGATACAAAGTCAGTCCTCTCATGACGCTCATTGAACTCATACGCTGATACACGCACGCACGCATGCACGCACGCACGCACGCATGCACACATGCAACAGACACGCACGCACGCACGCCATTGAACTCATACGCTGATACACGCACGCACGCACGTCGCACCACACACACACACACACACACACACACACACACAATAGTGGTGGTTCTGACATGACTGTATTTGTACATATAAAATAATTAAATTCTCAGCTGAGAGAAAACAGAAATAATTCAGAAACGTTCAGTTGCTGTGTAAGGTACTATATGTGTATGTATTCAAACACGTAAAAATAATACTTGTCCAGAAATATATAATACATAAAATAGTTATTTTTGTAAATTTGTAAGGTGTCCAAACATGTAGAGTGTCAGAATACATTTAGATATTACGGTACTTATAAGATATGTCTACATTTCTGAAGAGAAACTATGACATTGCTGCAGTAATCTCCATAGGTAGTATTAATTTATACAATCCTCTTTGGAAGTCAAGTACCCAGGTAGTTACCGTAAACAAAGCATAATGCGCCATACTGTCACGTCACTGTATGGATTGGAATGTAAAATAGATTATGATAAACACTACTACGTGTTTCACTGGATGTCAGACACAACACACGGCAGGAAGGAAGCACACACTCTGGGAATTGTTGAGCTATTTATAGACAAACTGGCAGAGTTGGGGAAACCCTTCACCAGGATGATGTCAGTCTGAGATTTTATCCAATCAGTGACCAGGTGTATGACTTTTTGCCTATGACTGGTGTTGTTTTGGTCTGGGATCATGCTGTTCAATCAGTATTGTATCAATAATAAATTTCACTTAGGTCGAGGAATCAAAGATCATATGGAGTATTTCTTTAAAAAATTAATTAACATGTGGATTAATTTAAGACAAACTAATGGTTTTTGAATAAATGCATTCACAGAGGAACAATAATTGTTGATTGATATAAATATAAATTTTATTAAATGAAACCCTAAAACCTTTTGAAGCTATGGTATTGCTAATTTCAGACATTAATTAACCTCCATTCACACATGTCATGTATAACAAAAATTGAAAGTCTCATATATCTTTCTTCTACAATGCAATCTTTAACCTGACACCCCATTATTTCTACTCCAATCACCTGAAGAACACGTGTATGCATATACACCTCATCACTGTGTGATAAATGTCATTATTTCACAGCTCTGATACCATGTTACACAGAAATATCATTTCTACTCAATCAGTCCTACATTCAACGCTTCCAGAAATTTACACAAACGACACAATGTAATTGTTTTGAGCATGACTACAATGAGCAATGGCAGAGGAATGTATTTGGTGGTTTGTATCCTGTACCTCACAGAGGCAGCATGTGATAGCTCCCACAGGAAGCACTAATAAACTACCTCCACTGACTGTCACAAAGAAGAGTTCCACAGTGAGGTATGGCAAAAGCTGCTGAGTAATGTCACTGACATATTAGTTTGTCATCAAGTAATAATTACCACTAGGTAATAAATTATGTGAGAAAGACGTATGCACAGATCCAGCATTGACCAAGACACAGTTTTAGCCATCATGCAGCAACTGTTTAGACTGGTGGGGTTGTCAACAGTAGCACTCGTGACGCCGGCTTCTGTAGAAGTGATTGTTTATTGTTGAGGTGTGTTGTCTGTCCTGACACTGGCCGGGTCACTGAGGAGCATCCTTGTGACACCTTGCGTGACACTGGCCGGGTGACAGAGGAGCAGCCTTGTGACACTGGTCTCACTGCAGATGGAGGACGTCTCATTGACTTTGTCGCTGTAGTTAAACGCTTTCCAGTCGCTGGTGATTTTACATTTCTCTTGCCCAGTGGTGTTGCAGCGTTGCTACCAACGTGACTCCTTCTGCCGTCCACACTCCACACCTGGATTTCAATCCGAGGTTTCTTTTGGTGTATTGGCGGTAGATGTAGAGTAGACTTGTCAGCGGTGTCATCCGTGGTCACCAGGTCGCTGTTGTTTGTTAGATATTCAACAATGTGCTGCATGTGATGGTAGAACCCATCTGTTTCTCCCGTTGATAATTCCATCTTGTATTGGTCAAGTTTCCGCTGGACGCTGTCCAAGTCCAGCCATGCTGTACTTGTCACCTCTTGGAGCCGGGCTGCGAGTGAACGTGTCAGTTCTGTCTGTCTGTCAAGTTCTTTCTGAAGAGACAAAGTTCTCTGTTTGCACTGGCCAAGTTTGATGACCTGGTCTTGCGCCTCAATGCATGCACGTTGTTTGACCTCTATGTCCAGTCGCTGCTCGTGGAACTTCTCCAGCTCTGTGTTCACTTCCGTGTACTGCACCACCAGCTTCTCTGTCATGTGATTGGACAACTTCATCGTCTTTTTTACACCTCTTCGGAATCGCTCAGTGGCTGAATCAGGAAAGGCAACTTGTGAGTTGATCATTTATATGATAAATCAACAAAGGGCTGTGAGAAATGCATGAAAGTTGTTGATTATGTTTGATACAAGAGGTTATAGTTAAGGCGTGTTAGAAGTAGGAGCTGTTATCAAAGTGAGGAACTGTATAACAAGTTGGAACTGTTGTCAGGGATGGAACATTGTAATTACAAGTGAAGTGCTACAAGTAGGACATGGTAATTACAAGTAAGATATGATGTTGAAAAAGGCCATTCTATCAGTGTCAGATATCGAGGATACTGTAATTAATATGAGATGTGTCAGTGATAGGCCCTTGTATCAAAGTTACTAAACCAGTTATAGGCAAGATGTTATAAGTAATGATGTGATATGTTGTTGGTAGGATGTCATTAATAACAAGTACTTTGTATCTCAAGTGGGAAATGGGTGGGAGTAGACCCCTAGGGGTGTATTCCCAGCCTGGGGATATACTCCCTCCCTGGGGAGTACACACCATGGTGGTGGGAGCATAGCCCCAGGATATGAATCCACATCCAGGGGGTAATATTAAAGACATGTGATAAACAACGTGATGAGGGACTATACAAAATGCTAGAAATATATGAGTTGTAATGTAAATAGTAAATACCTTCGGTGACTCTGAGTTTCTTAGCGACGTGTCCATGCGACACACTCAGCAGTACTTTGATAAACTTGTCGTAGGTGTCTGAGCCTCGTTTTGGCAACATCTTCAGCATTTTCACAATTCGTTCTTGTGGAGTATCACAGGCCTGTGGAACACGAGGACACAGTCTCAGCATTGGTAGAAAACTAAATAAGATGCGTTTCAATGTAGAAACAACAAACGTCCTCTCACTGAATCCTGTCTAGTTCCATGTCATAAACAATTCTGGCCATACAGACTTGACAAGAAGATGTTGTTGCATTTAACAAGTGGCCAAAGCACATTTAAAAACATATCATGTTATTATTAAGAAGAATGAGTAAGCCCTGTACCTGTATGTCGTCCAGCATCTCATCGGTGAAGATCTTCTTCACCAGAAGCTCACTGTAGAACAGCTCGTTGAGAGTGATGTTTTTAAGTAGGTACGTCCTGTTCTGTGCGAGCACCTCCTTGTGGATCTCATCCATTTCATATGTATCCATTCTGTCGTCAGTGGACTATGAGGGCTCTGTCTGTGTTTCACCTCCTTGATTTGTTGATTCCAGTAGTGTGTTTATAGTTTCTGTTAGCTTGCCTGACATGTACCTAGCGTGACAGTCTGTCGCAGTATGGCTGAACAATTAGGAAGCTCCTGTATGTAAGTTATGACGGTCACATGAGAAATGGCTTTAAAAATTCCCTTTGGTTAAACCCAACTACTGTACTTCCTGGTACTAATGCCTGGCTGTTGCTATGCTGTTGTGTTAGTGAAAGAAACACATGCTCTGGTAAAGCTACAATTATCTGCAATCAGCCCCGGTGCCAATAATCTAGCTACAGTCCATGAGCACACTGGAACATTGCCAATATATTCCGTGTAGGTTATTAACCTCTTAAGCCCTGAATTTCTGAGGGCCTCAACACTATGACCAGACCTGGGTTCACAAAACGTCACATAATGAATCATATCGTAAAAACTGTTCATCACAATTATATAAAAGTGTATATAATCGGAACCAGAAAGGAATTATCTATACACTGATGTACACATCATTGTTGTATGACTAACTGAAACTAATTAATGTATAATTTACATAAATCAAAAATCCAAGATGGCGACAATAT
>JAODUO010001222.1:62500-70000 GCA_025642075.2 Ridgeia piscesae | reverse complement strand
ACTCATTTGATGAACTAATACACTACCACGCCCACTCATTTGATGAACTAATACACTACCAGGTCCACTCATTTGATGAACTAATACACTACCAGGTCCCACACATTTGATGAACTAATACACTACCACGCCCACTCATTTGATGAACTAATACACTACCACGCCCACTCATTTGATGAACTAATACACTACCAGGTCCACTCATTTGATGAACTAATACACTACCACACCCCACTCATTTGATGAACTAATACACTACCAGGTCCCACTCATTTGATGAACTAATACACTACCAGGACCCACTCATTTGATGAACTAATACACTACCACGCCCACTCATTTGATGAACTAATACACTACCAGGTCCACTCATTTGATGAACTAATACACTACCAGGTCCACTCATTTGATGAACTAATACACTACCAGGTCCCACACATTTGATGAACTAATACACTACCACGCCCACTCATTTGATGAACTAATACACTACCACGCCCACTCGTTTGATGAACTAATACACTACCAGGTCCACTCATTTGATGAACTAATACACTACCATGCCCCAGTCATTTCATGAACTAATACACTACCAGGTCCCACACATTTGATGAACTAATACACTACTATGCCGCACTCATTTGATGAACTAATACACTACCACACCCCACTCATTTGATGAACTAATACACTACCAGGTCCCACTCATTTGATGAACTAATACACTACTACATCCCATACATTTGAAAAACTAATACACTACCATGTTGCACACATTTGGTGAACTAATACACTACCACGTCCCTCACATTTGATGAACTGTTTTTAATGAGACGTACCTTGTGGTTTTATATCCTCCCGGGTGTTTTTTTTATAATAGGAGTTAGTGCAAGGGTCAGATATCATGTCAAAAAATAACATATCCTCAGTTCAAAGTTTGTCAAAAATAGTTTCAATATGTACAATCAGCTGAATGACAGTTTAAAACTAATCAGTACATTGCAACTCTTTTAGAGTATTTGTTCATGTTTGAGTCTGGTGTTTCTGGTTGTAGTGCAGTGTCTCACAGTGGACAGGTCTGTGTGTGTCAGTTCCACAGGCAGTCTGTAGTTGTGCTCATGTTGCAGTACTGTTTATTTCTGCTGCTTTCTGTGCATCCAGGCTGGGGTAGCAGCATGCTGCATGTCGTCAGGTAGACCTGTGTAGTGGGCACGTTTTGGTACTAAACGCTTGTACTGGTGTGGTTTAGTTGGCACTGCTTGACATGGTACTTCAGGTATCAGGTTATACGTATTCAACCGTGCCTCTTGTTGATTGAATGTTCCTTTGTGACTCTTTGTTATACGACGTACTGTGGCGTTTTGTTTCGGTGAATGCCAGTTGTTGTACAAGATTCGCCGGGGTTTAGGCTTAGTTCTGCAGGGAGCCAATGGGCGGACGCGTGTCTCACCCGCAGACATCTGGGTTGTGACTAGTGCGTCTGCGAGTGTGACATATCCTACAGACTTTGCTCGGGGTTTCTGGTGAAATTTATAAGCCATGTGATGTATCATTGTCGGAATTCTAAATAGGTTTGCTTGTCTGCTTGCTTCTGTACTCAGGGTCAACAGTGATCGACTCTGATCATTGCCATTGAGACCACCCCCGATTGTATCTGTCGTCTTGCCTTTGGCACATTTGCCCAGGTAGGTGAGCACTGTCTGCATGTTGCTGTAGAAGTCATCCAGTTGTCCTACCTGAGTGTCGCTCTTGTGTTGGTCCAGCATTTTGTGGACATCGGTCAGGTCTGGTGGACCATTGACCGACTCACATAGAGTGTTGGCAAGGGCATTGGTCAACTGGGTACAGCGGTCAAGCAATGCCTGCTGGCTCTGCCACTGTTCTGCCACAGTTACTGTGTCTCCTGGTGTGGTCTTGTGCTGAGTGATGGCCATGCGTCGACTCATGGCGATGCGCTCTCTGTCCTCATAGAATTGCTCCATCATGGTGGCACTGTCGTTGTGGTGCTGCACCAGTCTCTCTGTCAGGGGGATGTTCCAACCTACGTCCTTCCTTGTCCCCTGTCGGAAGTACTCCGTTGCTGAAAGAACACCTCCACTGCATCAGTGTCTCACCACTGGGTGACAGACAAGGTGAAGGATGATGCACATTCTATAGGGTCATAGCTGACAGACAGTATCAATAATCTTTGTTGTTATTCAACGCATTTCTGTCTCAGATATGACAACATATTGTTACGTTGCAACTGTTCCAAGAAGAACATTTGTTGTGCACTTTGTTGTCAATCTGTTTGTGTTTGGTCATCACTCACCATCCTGACTGCCCTCACTTACCATCAGTGGCCTCACTTACATCAGTGGCCTCACTTACATCAGTGGCCTCACTTACCATCAGTGGACTCACTTACATCAGTGGTCTCACTTACTATCAGTGGCCTCACTTACATCAGTGGCCTCACTTACCATCAGTGGCCTCACTTACATCAGTGGTCTCACTTACATCAGTGGTCTCACTTACATCAGCGGTCTCACTTACTATCAGTGGTCTCACTTACCATCAGTGGCCTCACTTACCATCAGTGGCCTCACTTACATCAGTGGTCTCACTTACATCAGTGGTCTCACTTACATCAGTGGCTCACTTACATCAGTGGTCTCACTTACATCAGTGGTCTCACTTACATCAGTGGTCTCACTTACATCAGTGGTCTCACTTACATCAGTGGTCTCACTTACCATCAGTGGTCTCACTTACATCAGTGGTCTCACTTACATCAGTGGCCTCACTTACCATCAGTGGCCTCACTTACCATCAGTGGTCTCACTTACATCAGTGGTCTCACTTACATCAGTGGTCTCACTTACATCAGTGGTCTCACTTACCATCAGTGGTCTCACTTACCCTCTGTAGCCTTCAGTTTCTTGGCGATGTCTGCCTGTGACGTCTCCATCAGAACTGTGACGAACTTGTCAAAGGCGCGACCACCTCGTCTTGGAAGAATGTCTAGCATTTTGGTGATTTTCTCTGAATTCTGTTTGCCCGCCTGGTTAGTCAAGACAAATTTAGAATTGGGATATTGGAAGAAAAAACATCATATCTTTGAAAATGCCTACAAGGGTTTAGAAAATGGTTACCCAGTGTTTATGTCAGCTGTTCTTAAGACCAGTGTGTGAGCCCAAGATTGGCTAGTATTGCCATTTTGAGAGAATCGGCAAGAAAAAAATAATGATACATTTTACTAGGTATAGCGCCACATCCATAATTGTTCATGGATCTTCACAACATATTACGATTCAAAAATACATAAAAAGAATACTTGCATAGAATAGGAGGAATACTGATATTTCTAAAATAAATAATAAAAACTATATGTACAGGAATATAAATAACTAATATTAATGCAGTAGTAAATAGCGAGTATTTCTAAAAATAAATATATAAATAAATTACTTATTAGTCATCAGTAGTTAATTTAACAAATAATTCCATAACACTAATAAGAATAAATGAATGTATACAGATGGATGTGGATGACGGGTCCATTGGGTATAATAAAATTGATTCTCAGTGTATCAACCACACTGTATAACATATAATTTCAACTTGACATGATATTTGTCATCAGTTGTTTTTCTTCTGTAGTCAAGTCATATTTTGACCGATGCAAGCAAAAGTTCAGCATACTTTTTTGGCAGAAATAAAACCACAGTATCAAATATGCAGCAGATCTTTGATTGTTTGAAGGATCATGGCTTCAAAGGATGATCTCTTGATGAGACAGATTTGTACAAAAATTATCTGATCATGTGCATCATGAAATCATGTGATTATAATCACAACTTTTAATACAACACTGTATTAAATTCTTAACCACTGAAATCTGCTATTTATAATAAATGAACAAGAATTTCTAATTTATAAATTTACTTTGTTGCTATCTGTATAATTAAAATTGTTTGATCCAACTATAAAAAAAACTTACATTTTACACAAAAAAATTCATTAGTTGCAAATATCAAATTAATGACTTTATGAAATTAGTGGCCGCACAAACATCCAAGATCACATACATCAGAGGTCTCACTTACACAGTGGTCTCACTTAAATCAGTGGTCTCACATACCAGTGGTCTCACTTTTCATCAAGTATGTTCTTCAGAACTTCATAGTGCTTTAAGCCTCACTTACTCAGTGGTTGCTATCTTACCATCAGTGGTCTCACTTACCATCAGTGGTCTCACTTACATCAGTGGTCTCACTTACCATCAGTGGTCTCACTTACCATCAGTGGCCTCACTTACATCAGTGGTCTCACTTACATCAGTGGTCTCACATACATCAGTGGTCTCACTTACATCAGTGGTCTCACTTACATCAGTGGTCTCACATACATCAGTGGTCTCACATACATCAGTGGCCTCACTTACATCAGTGGTCTCACTTACCATCAGTGGTCTCACATACATCAGTGGTCTCACTTACATCAGTGGCCTCACTTACATCAGTGGTCTCACATACATCAGTGGTCTCACATACATCAGTGGCCTCACTTACATCAGTGGTCTCACATACATCAGTGGTCTCACATACATCAGTGGTCTCACTTACATCAGTGGTCTCACTTACATCAGTGGTCTCACATACATCAGTGGTCTCACTTACATCAGTGGTCTCACATACATCAGTGGTCTCACTTACATCAGTGGCCTCACTTACATCAGTGGTCTCACTTACATCAGTGGCCTCACTTACATCAGTGGCCTCACTTACATCAGTGGTCTCACTTACATCAGTGGTCTCACATACATCAGTGGTCTCACTTACATCAGTGGCCTCACTTACATCAGTGGTCTCACTTACCATCAGTGGTCTCACTTACCATCAGCGGTCTCACTTACCATCAGCGGTCTCACTTACCATCAGTGGTCTCACTTACCATCAGTGGTCTCACTTACCATCAGTGGCCTCACTTACATCAGTGGCCTCACTTACATCAGGGGTCTCACTTACATCAGCGGTCTCACTTACATCAGCGGTCTCACTTACATCAGTGGCCTCACTTACATCAGCGGTCTCACTTACCATCAGTGGTCTCACTTACCATCAGCGGTCTCACTTACCATCAGTGGTCTCACTTACCATCAGTGGTCTCACTTACCATCAGTGGTCTCACTTACCATCAGTGGTCTCACTTACATCAGTGGCCTCACTTACATCAGTGGTCTCACTTACATCAGTGGTCTCACTTACATCAGTGGCCTCACTTACATCAGCGGTCTCACTTACCATCAGTGGCCTCACTTACATCAGTGGCCTCACTTACATCAGTGGTCTCACTTACATCAGTGGTCTCACTTACATCAGTGGCCTCACTTACATCAGTGGTCTCACTTACATCAGTGGTCTCACTTACATCAGTGGTCTCACTTACATCAGTGGCCTCACTTACATCAGTGGTCTCACTTACATCAGTGGTCTCACTTACATCAGTGGTCTCACTTACATCAGTGGCCTCACTTACATCAGTGGTCTCACTTACCATCAGTGGTCTCACATACATCAGTGGCCTCACTTACATCAGTGGTCTCACTTACCAACAGTGGTCTCACTTACTTCAGCGGTCTCACTTACATCAGTGGTCTCACTTACATCAGTGGCCTCACTTACATCAGTGGTCTCACTTACCATCAGTGGTCTCACTTACCATCAGTGGTCTCACTTACATCAGTGGTCTCACTTACATCAGTGGTCTCACTTACATCAGCGGCCTCACTTACTATCAGTGGTCTCACTTACCATCAGTGGCCTCACTTACCATCAGTGGCCTCACTTACATCAGTGGCCTCACTTACATCAGTGGTCTCACATCAGTGGTCTCACTTACCATCAGTGGCCTCACTTACCATCAGTGGCCTCACTTACATCAGTGGTCTCACTTACCATCAGTGGTCTCACTTACCATCAGTGGTCTCACTTACCATCAGTGGTCTCACTTACCCTCTGTAGCCTTCAGTTTCTTGGCGATGTCTGCCTGTGTCGTCTCCATCAGAACTGTCACGAACTTGTCAAAGGCGCGACCACCTCGTCTTGGAAGAATGTCTAGCATTTTGGTGATTTTCTCCGAATTCTGTTTGCCCGCCTGGTTAGTCAAGACAAATTTAGAATTGGGATATTGGAAGAAAAAACATCATATCTTTGAAAAAGCCTACAAGGGTTTAGAAAATGGTTACCCAGTGTTTATGTCAGCTGTTCTTAAGACCAGTGTGTGAGCCCAAGATTGGCTAGTATTGCCATTTTGAGAGAATCGCCAAGAAAAATAATGATACATTTTATTTGGTATAGCGCCACATCCATAATTGTTCATGGATCTTCACAACATATTACGATTCAAAAATACATAAAAAGGATACTTGCATAGAATAGGAGGAATACTGATATTTCTAAAATAAATAATAAAAACTATATGTACAGGAATATAAATAACTAAAATTAATGCAGTAGTAAATAGCGAGTATTTCTAAAAATAAATATATAAATAAATTACTTATTAGTCATCAGTAGTTAATTTAACAAATAATTCCATAACACTAATAAGAATAAATGAATGTATACAGATGGATGTGGATGACGGGTCCATTGGGTATAATAAAATTGATTCTCAGTGTATCAACCACACTGTATAACATATCATTTCAACTTGACATGATATTTGTCATCAGTTGTTTTTCTTCTGTAGTCAAGTCATATTTTGACCGATGCAAGCAAAAGTTCAGCATACTTTTTTGGCAGAAATAAAACCACAGTATCAAATATGCAGCAGATCTTTGATTGTTTGAAGGATCATTGCTTCAAAGGATGATCTCTTGATGAGACAGATTTGTACAAAAATTATCTGATCATGTGCATCATGAAATCATGTGATTATAATCACAACTTTTAATACAACACTGTATTAAATTCTTAACCACTGAAATCTGCTATTTATAATAAATGAACAAGAATTTCTAATTTATAAATTTACTTTGTTGCTATCTGTATAATTAAAATTGTTTGATCCAACTATAAAAAAAACTTACATTTTACACAACAAAAATTCATTAGTTGCAAATATCAAATTAATGACTTTATGAAATTAAACCGGCACAAAGCATACTCAAGAAAAAATTACGAGAGCGTCAACGCAGAACAAAACAAGTACTGGAGCTGTAATATTAAATGTGTTGTATTACCATTGTTTATTTAGTTAAGTATGTTGTTCAGAACTTCAGATATGATGCTTTAAAGCCCTGATTTGCTGTGTTGTTTGAGATAATCAGTGCTGCTCCCTACCGTGATGTCGTTGATCATATTCTCAGTGAAGATATCGCTTTCATAGAGTGCAGCAATAAAGTCTGTGTTAAAGATGATGTTGTTGAGGAGGAAGCGTTGGTTTGTGCGTAGAACCTTGCGGTGTAGGTCACTCATCTCAAATCTACGGATGCGTTGAGACCATATGTTGGCA
>JAODUO010001222.1:0-57500 GCA_025642075.2 Ridgeia piscesae | reverse complement strand
ATCTCTCGATGAAGTGGTTTGTTGAATCCGCCAAGCGATACCAGTTGACAGGGCGCCCCATGGAGGAATTATGTGAACACAACGCTACAGTAGCACTCAATCTAAAGCGCCACCAGGTGAGCCGAAGTGGTACTACACCATAGCCAGCTAACACTAATGGTGAATTGCAGAATGATGGGGCAGGTTTATAGGTGGCAGTTTGTGGCGCATCAGTTGTACCGTTACTGATTGTAAAATTTGTGCTACACTCTCAGTAGGTTTGTGGAGGCCTTTGGATTGTTTTTATCCCATTCTGCCAACCCCCTTCATGCCTGGCTGGGTTTCTGTATAGCATATGTTAATTTGTAATAATGAATAATATTTCCTTTATAACATTTCATTGTGTGTTCAGTTATTAAGTGTTATCCAGTATACATTCAACTCTTGACCCTTATCAGACAGATGGACAGACAGATTTATTTTGACCATGTTCATATGAAAAGTAAAGGTAAGTTATTACACAGAGCAGTATCCAACCCTTAAGATTGTCCAAATTGGTTTATTCCCTGGCAAACCTGTTCAGTTGATCTGCATCTTGGCTTCTCTGGGAAGCATCCAGCCACACTGCAATTAATGCACAAAGTCTATTCATATAGAAATATCAACCACTGTCTATAGCCAGGTACAACTGGATGAACTGATGTCATGTCATGTGAAAAAACTTTTCCAAGGTTTGACACTGTAGCACATGATTCAAACCCAGATTCTCTTAGTCGAGAACCCAAAGCTCTAGCAACTGCGCCACAGTGCTACTACAATGTAATAATTTGTAATGTAATATTTGTAATAAGGTCATGGACACAGACTCCCGTTAAGACAACTATTCATGGCTACCAATGTAACATAATAACCAAATGAATGGATGAAAGATCATATTTACAAGAAGCACAAGTATATATGTGTTTGTGTGCATGCATGTATGCGTGCGTAATCCAAATTGGAACCAACAAATATACGGTGGAACTTAATTTCTCAAAAAGTTGACCGAATGTGGTCACCTGCTTTATGGGCTTCTAAACAGAGCATGTACCTAATCCACAAGGTGGCGCCACTAACGTACACATAATATGTACAGCATCTCCCAGTTAATAACTTTACTTTCAATGAACTATTATTTGGTGAACATTTAATCTGTTTGTGTTCAACAGAATATTAAACTTATATGGAACTTTTTCTTTAGCTTAAATTGCACTTTCTTGAAAGTTAAAAGAATTGCATGTGTTAGTTTTAAAAGGTGCCCTTTACTGTTTCAGTGCATGAAATTTATTTTAGGAGTGATGGTATCCAGAAAAAGGGGGTGGGCCTCTATTAGGGATAATATGGTATTAAGGTCATCTTTCATAGAGGATAAAAGAGTTGTAGCGTGATGAGTTTCCTATACCTTACTATATATGGAACAGCTTAAGGACTCTCCTAAGATGACCTTAATTGCAAGGTGGCTGGATTGCTGAGCTCACAGTAAAGTGATGTACAATCTTGTCTCGTATATTGTTCATCGATAATACTTTTTGTTTTATTGTTTTTTATGGGGACAATCTCGTCACTGATCACCAACCTTGATTGCATCAAGGACATATGTGCATGCTTCTGTCCATTCCTTGAAGTCGTCAAACCAAGTCACGTGTCACTAATAATATGTTTCTTGTTGACATGTAATTGCTCTGTTTCCTCACAGGTGGCGCAGTCGTGGAACATCATAAAATTGTTGTTCAGTGCAACCCCGTCTACCCCCGTGTCAGGGTCAAAGGGCATCTCCACCCTACCCTCCAAACAGGACACATACAAGGACACAGACGCAGACCGGGGTAAGAGACACAAGGGTTGAGTCAGTGCACCAGTGGGTATGTATAAAGTTACCTGCTACAGGTACATTATTAAGATGCACATATATTTGGGGGGCATTTCAAAATGAATGCATGACGCAATCCAAAACCAGCGTGAGCGGCATCATAAATAATACATAGGGATGACTGTGAGATCATTGTTAAATATAATGATACAGGTTGAAATTACTCAACAGGGTGAATAATAATAATATGGCTTGTTTGGTGCCTAAACTCTTAGAATTCAAGCTCAGGTGGTTTTGTTAGATTAATAAGTAGGATTAAAGTTATCAACAGAAGAATGGTAAAGGTAAGTTCATATGTAGCACAGTATCCAATCCTCAGGATTGCTCTAGGTGCCAAACACTTTATTCCTAGGTAGTCCTGTTGAATCAAAGACCATCTCAACTTCTCTGGGTCCAGCCATGCTACAGTTAACGCGCAAAGACAAATCATACTCATATATCCACCATTGTCTGTAGCCAGGTACGCATGAGTGACCTGAGCAATGTAGAAATGTAGAGTGAAAAAACTTGTCCAAGGTTTGACATGCCATGATTTGAACCCTGATTCTCTTAGTCGAGAGTCTGCAGCTCTAACCACTGTACCCCAGCGCTACCACAGGATGGTGAATGTTGGGGTCATTTCATTTGGTGCTATAAATATATATGTATATATACATATTTGTAGGCCGAGCCAGCAGCGAAGGCAAGCATTTGACACATGACGCACGACACACCGACACAGCTGACAGCAGGGACACGACAGTCGCTGACACATCCACAGGTGAGTGCTGGTGACAGTGTAGGACTGTGCACACAAGCACACACACGTATGCCTCTACACAAGTGTATGTTTGTGTGAGTGCATTTGTGTATGCCTCTTGCATGTGTGCACATGTGCAGACATGAGCCAGCGTTTCACTCTTGCACATGAACCTCCCCTGTGATCTCAGTCAATGTGCAGCGAACCAAAATAAATGTTTCACTAAAACACATCTGGGCTGTCACTACCATGGTATGTTATAATAGTCTCTGAGTATACTGTACGACAGGATTTTGTGATAAAAACAAACAATAAATCACATGTAAACTACAACATTGTTAAAAATCTTGAGGTATGACTGCTTTTTTTATTTATAAAACATTGAGGGTCATAAGGTCACCATGTGAATACATCTGCCACTGCGGTTATTGACAGTTGCAACACTTGGATTAGAAAATGTATTTATAATTTAATTAGCAGATTATCTACTCCCATTAATTTATGCTATCACTATTATGACGTCTAACATTTGACATGTGACATGTCACGCAGGTGTTAGTGATGAGGAGAGCGATGCACAGGACTTGGAGTTGGTCCAGCGCAGTGGCACGTTGACCTACATAGCCAGCGGCATGGGAACCAGTAACCATAGCGACTTCTTCTTCGGGGATGGAGATATGGACCAGATAGTATATGAATGTGAACCATTCACTGGTATCCAGAACTGCCAGGTGAGGGCGCCATGGGTGTCAGCAAGCCATGTGGGGTCTTGTACATTTCATTCATCTCGTTTTGAAGTTTCCTGAAAATTCCAAATATCCTACCATTATTTGTTTAAAAAATTCTACTGATGAAATATCAGACAAATTGTTGAATTATTTTTGATTGGCAAAAGTTATATAGTCCTGTAAACTGTAACATAACATTGTCGTAGTTCCACAAGCCAAGAGCTACCTCTCGTGTCTTACATTGCTCAGATATCTTTTTCACCGGGCCCAGATACTATTTTTATTTTTGGTTTAAGTCATATTTGTTCAAACTGTAATACTTCGAAACATTTGTGTGATCTTTTATTCGGGCTGGGTAAAATAATTGTACACTTGTGAATAGTTAAAATATGAATAGATAAAACTAACTGAAAACTACATCATAATATATTGCAATTGTATATAATTTTCATATAGTGTAAACATCCTGTAATAGTTATAACAACTATGTCTTGCAGTGCACAGTGAACAGACACAAGTTCAGTTACACAGTCAAGGTGACATTTTCACATTTCAGGACTGGAATTTGCCCCCAGAGAGTTTCCAACCTCGCTATGACATTGATGACACATCAACCGCGCCTGACCACGTCACTGCACCGACAGTGACACCAACGTGTGGTGACTCGCCGTCAAGTGCGAATGAGAGCGAGCTCGGTGTGTCATCACATCATGTGTCGACTGTTGCCATGGAGAGCAACATTCGACAAGAGATCCTCAGTACCCGTCCATTTATGACCCAAGTGCCTGTCTGGCCCTACACACAGCTCGTCGTTGACATGTTGTATTACTACGCTGAGCAAGGTAAGTAGTGCAATGATTCATGAAATGCTAAGTCATGAAAATGCAGCATTGTGTTTGTATATTTTTCAGGAGTGGACTGTTATTGAGTTTTGTTCAAAAAACATTGAAGCCATGGAATTTGTACATTTCTGAAATCAACAAAGGCATATATTAATTACGTATGCATTCAATCATTGGTGACTAACCTTATATGTAATTCTGTATTTTTTGGTATTGTACAAACATGCAATGACCATTTTCAAAACAATAACTGAAATCTCATCAATGACATTATAACTACAGCTGTACTGACATGTGTGATTACTGTGTTATCCACCAGGGGGACGTTCAGATGACGGCATCGGTTCTCATCGTGCTGGGAGAGAAACTGAGGCCGCTGGTGGACGAGACACTGCAGCAACTGTGGCTCATGTCCTACATTGGTGAGTGGCTCACACCGTAGACCCTCCCTCCTCCTCCCAGACAGGTATCTTCCCGTCAGCTTCCTCCATTGTGCCCACTTGTCTCATGTTCTGTATGCAATTTATGTATCCTATAACGTTGCTTTGCATCTAAGGTTTCAAACTTCCAGCTGTTCACATGTGAACTATTAAACTTGTTAACCATCCAATTGTTACCCTTTCGGTGTACAATTAAATTATGATTATATCACAATACATAAACCATCCGGGACTGATAAGAGAATCTTACATACCATCGAACAGTCATAGAAAGCATCTATGACATTGAGAGCTAAAGTAAATGTAAGTTTTTATATAGCACAGTATCCAGTCCTCAGGACTGCTCAAAGTGCTTTACACTGTACTCCCTGACAGACCTGTTCAATTGAACACCATTTCGAATTCTCTGGGAAGCATCCAGCCATACTGCAATTTATGCGCGAAGACTATTTGTACACAACTACCACCAGTATTTGTAGGCAGCGACTGATTCATACAGCTAAGTAAACTGGAGTTATGTAGACGGAAACAACTTGCCCAAGGTTTGACATGGCAGCCAAGGATTCAAACCCAGGTTCTCTTAGTTGAAAGTTTGAAGCTCTAGCCACTTCACCACCGTGCTACTACACTTGCAATATTGTCTTACAGATCTTTTAGGAAGTTTCCTGCTGTGTTGTGTTATGTTACAGACATGCTATGAAGATTCCATCTCTGGTGTCTTATGTTACAGACATGCTATGAAGATTCCAGCTGTGGTGTGTTGTGTTACATGCATGCTAGGAAGATTCCAGCTGTGGTGTGTTATGTTACAGACATGCTATGAAGATTCCAGCTGTGGTGTGTTATGTTACAGACATGCTATGAAGATTCCATCTCTGGTGTGTTATGTTACAGACATGCTATGAAGATTCCATCTCTGGTGTGTTATGTTACAGACATGCTATGAAGATTCCAGCTGTGGTGTGTTATGTTACAGACATGCTATGAATATTCCAGCTGTGGTGTGTTATGTTACAGACATGCTATGAAGATTCCAGCTGTGGTGTGTTATGTTACAGACATGCTATGAAGATTCCAGCTGTGGTGTGTTATGTTACAGACATGCTATGAAGATTCCAGCTGTGGTGTGTTATGTTACAGACATGCTATGAAGATTCCATCTCTGGTGTGTTATGTTACAGACATGCTATGAAGATTCCATCTCTGGTGTGTTATGTTACAGACATGCTATGAAGATTCCATCTCTGGTGTGTTATGTTACAGACATGCTATGAAGATTCCATCTCTGGTGTGTTATGTTACAGACATGCTAGGAAGATTCCAGCTGTGGTGTGTGGCAAACGAGGTGATCAAGCTGTCGAACCACAATGTGGTCACACAGCTGAACCAGCAGTCGACCACGATCCACACGAACTGCAGCAAATGCAGCAAGCCACAGCTGCGGGCGGGGTGGGCGTGTGAACGCTGTCAGAGCGTCATCAACACATGTAGCATCTGGTACGGAGGCAACAAGACTGACGCCCTACTTGTGTTGTTGTCATAGTTACCCACATGTCAGAGATATTATGTTAAACTTAGACTAACTTGCTACATTTCAGTGTTGTCTAAAATGTGTGTACAGTTGTGTTGTCTTTATTTATTTATTTATTCTTGTATGTAAATTTAGTTTACCAGGGTATCTGTAATATTTATGTGTACATTATGTACAAAGTAGCAAATGGTACAATATATCTATATACATATATAGTTATATATATATATATATATACATAATATTATATATATATATATATATATATTTGTAATATAAATATGTAATATGTATGCATTATGTATATATAATAATGTTAGCATATTTATATTATATATAACTAAATATATATACTGTATATATATATATATATTATATATATATATATATATATATATATATATATATATCAGTATGTTATGAGTTAATAGTTATATATAATATAAATATGTAACATTATTATATATATATACATAATGCATACATAATATATATATATATATATATATATATATATATATATATATATATATATATATATAAGTGTATATGCATCTACCCCAGATGTTCACATCCAGTCCATGGAATGTGACTGTCTCATCTACCAACAGGTGTTGAATTTCAGAGTGATAATTATTTAGATTACCAGTTTCGTGGTAACATCATTAACACAGCCTCCTCCCAATATAGATCACCCAGGATAGTTCCAGACTGTGATGTAAACAAGTTGTGTGTTGCTGTGTGGTGGGTGTAAGTGTGTAAGTGTGTAAGTACACTGTCGTCCTGTCTGTTGCAGTCACCACCCAGTGAAGGGGCTGTATGTCTGGTGCCAGGGATGTTGTCATGGCGGTCACCTGGAGCACATCCGGGAATGGCTACGTCGCTACAAACACTGTCCAGCAGGCTGTGGTCACTACTGCGAGTACACGTGACACAAGTGACCACTAGTGGACAGTGGAGATCACAGCCAGAAACACCTGCCAAGTATCACCTGCATCAACGGTCAATCAAGACCTCAGGGTGAACAGGAAGCCACGAACTGTGGCTACAAGCACAGGGTTAAAGTGGACATGGTTGTTTATTTATCATCGTTTCCGTGACAACGATGTTAGTTCTTGTTCAGTGATTGTATGGATAAGACATTCATTGGACACGACACAAATGGTTGGACAACAGACACATGGTTGAGGAAAGCTCAGATGGTTGGGCAAGAGGCAGATGGTTGGGCATAGTACTGATGGTTGGGCAACGAACTGGTAGTTGGACATTAGGTAGAGGGTTGGACAAGGGATGAATGGTTTGAAAAGAAGTAGATGGTTGGACAATGGATGAATGGTTGGACAAGGGATGAATGGTTGGACAAGAGGTAGATGGTTGGACAAGAGGTAGATGGTTGGACAAGGGATGAATGGTTGGACAAGGGATGAATGGTTGGGCAAGAGGTAGATGGTTGGACAAGGGATGAATGGTTGGACAAGGGATGAATGGTTGAACAAGAGGTAGATGCTTGGACAAGGGATGAATGGTTGGACAAGAGGTAGATGGTTGGTCAAGGGATGAATGGTTGGACAAGAGGTAGATGGTTGGACAAGGGATGAATGGTTGGACAAGGGATGAATGGTTGGACAAGAGGATGAATGGTTGGACAAGGGTGATGGTTGGACAAGAGGTAGATGGTTGGACAAGGGATGAATGGTTGGACAAGAGGTAGATGGTTGGACAAGGGATGAATGGTTGGACAAGAGGTAGATGGTTGGACAAGAGGTAGATGGTTGGACAAGGGATGAATGGTTGGACAAGAGGTAGATGGTTGGACAAGGGAGATGGTTGGACAAGAGGTAGATGGTTGGACAAGGGATGAATGGTTGGACAAGGGATGAATGGTTGGACAAGAGGTAGATGGTTGGACAAGGGATGAATGGTTGGACAAGAGGTAGATGGTTGGACAAGGGATGAATGGTTGGACAAGGGATGAATGGTTGGACAAGGGATGATGGTTGGACAAGAGGTAGATGGTTGGACAAGGGATGAATGGTTGGACAAGAGGTAGATGTTGGACAAGGGATGAATGGTTGGACAAGAGGTAGATGGTTGGACAAGGGATGAATGGTTGGACAAGAGGTAGATGGTTGGACAAGGGATGAATGGTTGGACAAGAGGTAGATGTTGGACAAGGGATGAATGGTTGGACAAGAGGTAGATGGTTGGACAAGAGGTAGATGGTTGGACAAGGGATGAGATGGTTGGACAAGGGATGAATGGTTGGACAAGGGATGAATGGTTGGACAAGGGATGAATGGTTGGACAAGGGATGAGTGGTTGGACTAGAGGTAGATGGTTGGACAACAGATGAGTGGTTGGACAAGAGGTAGATGGTTGGACAAGGGATGAATGGTTGGACAAGAGGTAGATGGTTGGACAAGGGGTGAGTGGTTGGACAAGAGATAGATGTTTAGACAAGGGATGAATGGTTGGACAAGAGGTAGATGGTTGGACAAGGGATGAGTGGTTGGACAAGAGGTAGATGTTTAGGCAATGGATGAATGGTTGGACAAAAGGTAGATGGTTGGACAAGAGGTAGATGATAGGACAAGGGATGAGTGGTTGGACAAGAGGTAGATGGTTGGACAAGGGATGAGTGGTTGGACAAGAGGTAGATGGTTGGACAAGGGGTGAATGGTTGGACAAGAGGTAGATGGTTGGACAAGGGGTGAGTGGTTGGACAAGAGGTAGATGTTTAGACAAGGGATGAATGGTTGGACAAAAGGTAGATGGTTGGACAAGAGGTAGGTGATAGGACAAGGGATGAGTGGTTGGACAAGAGGTAGATGATAGGACAAGGGATGAGTGGTTGGACAAGAGGTAGATGATAGGAGGCAACAAGACTGACGCCCTACTTGTGTGAGTGGTTGGACAAGAGGTAGATCTTTAGACAAGGGATGAGTGGTTGGACAAGAGGTAGATGGTTGGACAAGAGGTAGATGGTTGGACATGGGATGAAAGGTTGGGCATGAGGTAGATGGTTGGACAAGAGGTAGATGATAGGACAAGGGGTGAGTGGTTGGACAAGAGGTAGATGTTTAGACAAGGGATGAATGGTTGGACAAGAGGTAGATGGTTGGACAAGAGGTAGATGATAGGACAAGGGGTGAATGGTTGGACAAGAGGTAGATGATAGGACAAGGGGTGAGTGGTTGGACAAGAGGTAGATGTTTAGACAAGGGATGAATGGTTGGACAAGAGGCAGATGGCGTGGTAGATGGGTAGATTAAGTCTTACAGAAGATCTCAACTATGATGTAATACTGCATTGACTGAGTCCACCTAGGACACTCCTCACCGTGTGATGTGTTCATGTGGCCAAGGGGAGACGGAAGACAAAGTTAACCAGGTCTGATAGGACCTTTTAGGATTATTCGAACTACCCAAGGAACAATTCTTGCTTTCACTGCCTGTTCATTTCTTGAAAGGAACTAAAACTCTGTAGTTTCATGTAGCAATAGGCTTCAAGTACTCTTATGATTAGTGCTCTACAAATGGGCTTCACACACAGCTGTGGTCTTTAAATGGACCTAGGATGTATGGAAGATATACTACTGGGCTTGGCAGTGTTGACTATGACAGTGTTTAGCTTAACTAGGCAGCAATGAAGGATCATATGGCCTTCAGATCTCATAGGTGCACGTTGAAGAAGATCATACTATGTCATGCCAACAACTATGGTCTTTACCATAGTATCGGCAGTGGAGTTTGTTGACACTTGGACTGTATGACTGGGATGTTATATTATAGTGAGTTGGCAGAAAAAATCAAATTATCAATGCAAAAGAGTGCATTGGCAAACTTACCAAAAGGTTGGATGTGTTAAAGAGCAAAGGGTAAATGTATTTGAATTTTCTTATTGGATATTTTTCACTCCATAGATCTCCAGCTTACTGAGCTGTATGCCCGATTACTTGGCACTTTAAGGTGGGGGGTGGAAAGTATCAGTTTCGGTACCCTCTAACAATCAGTTTTCCATCAGACAAGGTTCCTGGTCAGTGATAAATCATCTGGTGACTGCCATGTATATTAGATCTAACACAACACATGGTCTGAATGGTGCCACTCCTGCTAGCTCAAGACCGACCGAGGGGTCTCAGTCAACTTACTGCGTGATCATCACTTAAATTGTTCTGTCTTCTGCAGTGGTCTCTAAGTTTATCCAACAGACAGTTTGGTTCCCATTGGGTTTGTTGTTATTACCAAATCTGGCCTACAGTGCCACAATGCTACTCTTATGTGTTTTGATAGTGAATTTGCATGTTTTCTGTATAACTCAAATATTGTTGTGTCAATTTGTAAATGTTTTTCTATGAGTGAGCCCGCCCTTGGCAGTATTCGCTCTGGTGTAGAAGTGATTTCGTGTGATCCTAAGGGATATTGCGATACATTGGTTTGTTTCCAGTTTTATTATGCCACAGGATTTCATAAAGGCTGTTTAAGTCGAATCAGTCATATCAGTGAGTAGGTAATATCGGTTGAACAACACTGAAGCTACACTGATTACAGTTTTGAGAAGAGCAAGACTACATCGAGGAGTGAAACTACTGATAGTTCATTTCGATCTGCACATGACTGTATCAATTCAGCTCACAGTCTAGTTACGTTGGTGTGAACACTCCCGAGACAGAGGTGTTGTTTCAGTTTCTTCACAAACTTATAACAGATGAAGATGGACTTTCACTGGTTTGTTTTTTCAGAAGCAATGAATGTTTTAATAGTGTAAGCAATGCCAATGTTGGGGCACAACCAGGGTTCATACACTGACTAAGCCAAACAAACAAATGCCATAACATATGTGCTTTACCAAGCTTCCACAAAAATAATCTGTGCTAAAACAAAGGTTACATTTGAGCACAACAGTTACACAAAACATACATGTGTAATAATACAGCCAGCGTACACCCTTCCATCGAACAAACCACAGGTAACAGTATCACCATTACGGTATTCAGATTTTGATAAAACCAATTTCCTGCAGCAGCATCCTTTTGGATTGTTTCGTCCTTGTGGTTTGCACACTTGTCTGTCCTTTCAAATGTGGAACCTTAGAATTCCAGGCATGTTATTTAGAAAATTCCCTTTTTTCTAACTACCAGATAATCAAATTCCGTGTTAGTCAAAGATTTCCATGTCCAATATGAACCCTGGGCTAAATACATAGGGAACCAGTAAATGTGACATGTCAGCAGAGTACTTGCAGACACGTGGTACAAGTACCGCAAAAAGTTGGTACTTTGTACTGTCAATTTATGTGATAGATATGATATATTGTATGTGTGTAAATAAAGCCGTTGTGAATGCTTGTGTTTCTAGGTATAACACGAGTGAACCGATCAATATCTTGCTCATTTTATTACAAAACTCAAGCACAATGCATTTATAAAAACTTATATAGACACACCTTCACATATCTTGCGAACTAATTAGTAATTGGTGCCACATGTTCATGCAAATATTATCAAAGCAAATACACATAGCATTAGAGGTTAATTATCACATCATCACAAGATACACAAGTACTCTATTAATTCTGGCAGATTAAAGGAAGACATTTCAGTTGTGATGGCAGCGACCTATTTACTGAATCTAGCCAGAAGTTAAACAGCAAATTTACTTCATTGTCCCGACATATGTTGGTTCCGTATCGGTGTGCATCAGTCACCAAGACCAGAAACCTAAGATCAGAATGACTACAAACGCAGGAAATAATAACTAAGTGTTTGTTTCCAGGAACATATTGTATTAGGTCTGTCGCCCAACTGTTGAATGCAATTTTTTTTTATCTAAACTCGATCTCCCAGCACGATTGTTGTCAAGAAGTATTCCTACAACCAGGATAACATTATAGGGCAACACTCATGTAAGGTTTTGTTAATGACGACCAATTTCATATTTCTCTGCAATTTCAACAGTTGGTCATTCTCTAACTGACTACTACAGTACATTGCAACTAAAGCAAACCAAGACCTACAGAAGAGGACAGCCCTCAGAGTGGACAAACTTACCAAAATGCTACACGTACAAAAGATAATACTCTCTCACCTTGTCAGGTAAATATAACGTAACAAGACTGATTATGTAACATCTCACATAATATATATGACCACTGTACAAGGTTGTACACGCACAGACACAACTTACTGACCACTTAAACAAAACGGCAAATATTTAAACAGTACAAAACCAGCAGTGCATTTAATAATTTATACATGAATGTATTGCTAACAGACATTGTACCAATGTTATTATCTGCCAAACACTAATTAGTAAAGAGAACAATCACTACTTGTACATGATTACCTAATGGTTTCAGATCATTTCAAAAACTGTTATCCAGTGTTAATGTTTCAGTTGCACCTGACACAGCAGTTGGACATAGATTTGTTGGAACCACAAATCAGAAGTTACCACTGGCCACTGGTCAACCCT
Source organism: Ridgeia piscesae (assembly GCA_025642075.2). Classification (NCBI taxonomy): domain Eukaryota; kingdom Metazoa; phylum Annelida; class Polychaeta; order Sabellida; family Siboglinidae; genus Ridgeia; species Ridgeia piscesae. Next base: position 44,859 of record JAODUO010001222.1, on the reverse strand, counting down.
CTGACCATACAAGTCAACCCTTGCTTTTGCCCCCTCAACTTATATACACATGTATAAACACAAAGCTACTCTCAGCTAAGACTACTCATAGACATTCACAGACACGATTATTCACATCAGGTAGAGAACTTCAACTCTTTCGACAGGATTTCAATTAATTAAATACCTCTTAGATATTTAATATAACACACAAGTTGCACATTTCCGAACTGAATCCGCCACAGCAGTTCATTTTCTGAAGATTCCAAGCAACCAGTCAGGTTTACCCATTCATTACATATGAAACATCTCTCATCTAACCAACTGCACAATTTGTTCAACAATTTCTTACGCCGTACAGTAAAATTTTCTGTATTCTCTCATTGAAATAACAAGATGACCAATTCACACTCTTCTCTTTATCAACAGGTAACAAGAAAGACGTGGGAAAAACACGTGATTGTATCCAATATTCTTGCCTAATTTCTTGCTAAATTGTATAAGCTTACATATAAAGCCTACACGTGATACAGTTTAGCACATGTGGTTGCAGTTTATAGGTCCATAATATAACTGGGGGAGGGGGTAAAGGGAGAAGGGTATTCACAATCCTCCACCCTTCCCCAGATCCTCTATACTAAGCATGTGTTGGTGGTAATCTTTCCCACCTAACCTATTCCTTACACAATACAATATGCTAACGGAAATAAACTACTTTGTATAAAAATAAATACGCTTGATTCTTGAAGTGGAAAGACTTTCTGTTGTCATTAAATGCAAATGTGACGGGAAGAGTATAACGTATACAATCTCAGTATTGACAAGTATCAGTTAGTTCAGCTTAGTAGAATGCACACTGCGTGAGGAATAAAAACTTCGCAGAGATCCGTGACTGCCTCGTGAGGAACACATAAAATCATTGCAGGTGTGTTTTACTTTAGTAGCTTATTTTAACTTTAGTTAAAGCATGTTCGCTCGTATGCAAAAAGCCCACAGTAAGCCCTCCAACATCACGCAGATTGAAAGCATTGCATGACCTCTGAACTCGGTGACAACATATCCCATGATCCATAAGGGTGACCTCAGGTCACCAATATATGACACTTTATTAAACTGGTGTCATTTAATCCCTCCATTTGAACCGCCATTCTGATGGCATTTAATGATGCCTTAATTTATTATATCTGTATGCAACGTCAGTATCTTCCTATTTCCTTAGGAATTGCATTAAAATAAACAATGTTGTTTTGAGAATTAATTGACGTCCAACACAAAATGAAGCTTCCCCATCCCATATGTGTTACCATCATACACCAGAATCTACCAAGACTACCTCTCAGCACTGGATGTCCCTACACTTTAATAACAGCTTCTAATGAACCTACACCACTGACATGACCACTGATTCACCTTCGAGTAGGCAGTTTGCAAATAAAAAAGTTACATTACTCACTACATGGGGAGGTACATCGTGGGGAAAGTCAACTGCTACAGTTTGGACACACTGTCACTAGTTAGTGAAACATGTTAATGCGAACTGATGTTACCAGCAACTCTTAATTGTACAAAACACCACAAACGTCCGTCCCATGCCACGTGTTCATTGTCATTCCTTGCTGTGGTGGAAGGTGAGGATTGAAGCAGTGCTACATGCACCGTGTTGTTTTCGACTTTGCAGACTCGCAAGACTATCCCTTAGATGCTGCTACGGCCCGCCAAGTGAGTGGGAAATGCAGGCATCGTGGAGACAGGAGGCTGTGTTAGGATGAGGTTGTATCATAAGATGACACATTTCCTCCCCGACTTCTTCTTCTTGCCCTTCTTGTCATTGTCCGGCTTCGCAGCGGCCACTTTCTGCGCTCGAATCTCACGCATCAGGTCGTAAAACACCTGGAAAACACAACACTTTGTATCATGGTCCACATCAACACCACAACCAAAGTGTGCATTTTTTTAGCATTAATCATGAATGTAGTCTTCCATGTCAATAAGGTATCACTAGAATAGCAGAGCAACGTTTTAAGAAACATAATGTTTGAATGGTAGTAGTAATGAGATTGTTATGAGTGTTTGATGTAAGAAATAACTACACGTATTCACAAGGTCAAGTTAAAGCTTCACACGGGGTATGATCAATCTATATATCCCAGTGAAATAAATGGCTATAATGGTGCCATCTAGTGAGTGGAATATGTTAGTGCAAATTGCAAACATTCACATAGTATATACCAACACATATGGGGATGACAACTTCCTGTTCCAGCATATATTAAACTTACCTTGTCTGGTACTCACTTTTAACACAATATTCTTAATACAAGAGTAACTACACTGATCATATACAGCCCAACAAATTATATTTTACAAGCGCCCCTTTTCAGTGCTGCTTGCATGAAACGTTTGCAAAACATTCCACAGACAAGCAACACTACCATAATTTGGGTGTACGAACAAAATACAACTGATTCAGTGAATTTCCTGCGAATAATGTCTTGAGATGATGACTTCGGGTATTGGAATAGACGAGAGCATTTTAACATAACACGTGTGATCATGGCAGAATAGGTCAACACTAGAACTTTCTATGCAAATAGGACATCAAAATGTATGGATAACAAAAAGAAATCCGGAAAACCTTTCACAGTTATGATCGTGTTTAATTGCACTAGTTATATGACAATGATGTCATGCAAATATGTGACATGATTTATATTCGCATATTACCCCATGTTTACCGTATTATTGTGAAAATGAAATTATGCAAATATATGACGTGATTTACACTTACAGATGTGATCATATTTTATCATGACATTATTAGTATATATGCAATTATATATATATATATATATATATATATATATATATATATATATATATATATATTATTGCCCCAACAATACCTGTGGGTGTCTGATGCTGCTAGTGAAGCAGCTGGTTTAAACATAAGCTGACATTAACAATCACATACAGTTTTCTTATACCTATATCAGAGTTCAAATTTGTCAGTAGTTATCTGCCTCTGGGGCACTGTCCTGACTACTACACAACTACGTAGCCAACACGCCTTTGAAATTAAACAATAGATCACAACCAAATCATCCCCTAAATGTCTGAACTCAATACCAACTAGCCATTCCCACAGTATAACTAAACCCATGGTCTGATTTACTCACATTCACATATGCACTAATTTATATTTAAATGCAATTTTTTCCCCATATTCATGGACAGTGGTTCTATTTTGAAATAAAAAAGGTAAATAAAAAGGGCCTACCAGTACATCTAGTATATACAGGAAACAGTATTTGAAGCTGCTTCAGTCTACCAGCCCACAATCACCTCAACACGGCTAAATTCCTAGCATTGCACATCATTTATCTACAGATCTGCACTGTTGCCTGGCTTACAGTTAATGCACCAGTTTTGCACAGGCTAATGCAGTGGTGTAGTGACAATAGCCATGTGTACGCAATACCAGCGTCACGTTATGTTAATCACATATATACAGGACAGAACTTTGTTAAACGACATGGTTGCAGACAGTTCTATGCACGCAAATACACACATACATATGCTTATCAATTCATCTTTGGCACCTCAATTATTTGAAAAGATACAATCACATGCATGTACAACCACTGTGTGCACATATTGTAACACACAAACATGCAAACACACACACACACACAATGCCAGTCACATGAATATCCCATTTTCATTCAATCAGACTTTCTTAAATCGTTTTAAAACAAACTATGTATATGAACAGTGTTACCTAACATGTAATTAATTACGTATACACAGTATTAGTATGTACATGATCACATGCACATAACATTTTTATTTACTTTGCCAACATCCTACTAAATATTTGTAGACCTTATCAAAACACATCATATTATATAATATATATATATATATATATATATATATATATTATATATATATATATATATATATATATATATATATATATATATATATATATGTCAGAATCAAAGAGAAATACAATAAAGTTGTTTTCTAAATTCAGTTATGTATGTGTTGTAGATTAATATTATATAGAAGAAATGCTGCACATTATATAGAATAAATGCTGCACATATGCTTGTTGAATGGGTGGCCTCAACCACCAAAGAGCTACACAGAAATGCTCAATTCAACTTCAAAGCTTGGCAACTAAGCCATGGTTGCTAGCCAAGTTCACACCACCATGCATGCTACTGCATGCTAGTGCGTGCTGGTGTATGCTACTGCATGCCGACACATGCTACTACATGCAGAACCCACAAGAAATCACACTACATGTGCTCATAAAATCGTGCACCGGCGTTTTCTCATACTCCGTCCAGCGCCAGGTGCCGACTGCTTCCGATTGTTGCTACCAGGGGGAGCAGCCAGTTTCTTATCACGCACTGATCGCATAAGATCGAAGAACACCTACAGATGGAGAAATGAGCACGCTCACAGTCCCATCATGCATTGGGTGCCGGACGGTGGAAAAATAGCTGAATCCATCCCAACAAAAGCATGGTTGAGAATCAACCAATGTGCAACAAGATCTCTTCTGAGGCTTTAGAATTCAAACTACTAACACAATAACAGCTTGAACCAAAAGTATTGTGGGTGAGACAATTTATTAGTTTAGCCTGGTAAAATAACTGATACCCAAGTTGTGCTCTAAATGGGCAGAACGCCAATGTGGCATTATGTTGTCAGCCAGATGGCACCACAGTTGTGGTAGTGTCTTGACCTTTCACTAGGTGGCTCTGCATTATTCAATTTTTAGGTACACACCATTTGTTAGATATAAACATAATTCTGAACAAAAAAAATTGTGAATTATGTTGCAAAGTTTGTAAACCAAACATCTGCTCAAAATGTGAGTTTTCTGTTTATAAATATTGACTATAATATTATGATATTGTTATAATATATCCAGAGAATGGTATGAATATTGATCACATAGTGGAGCTATAAAATGTTAGATTAGAGAACTCCAGTTCAATTTACCAGTACACAAATGTTAGGCCAGAAATAACATCAAAGAAAAACTCACTGTAATGGCGGGATCTTGTAAATAAAACCACCCACAAACACTTATGATTTAAGCAATTACACGACCACTTACTAAAACACACAACTACCACTACAAGTTGGTGCATAAGAGTGGACGCCATGCCAGTGGAAGTGCAGCTAGACAATTAGAAAACTATGCAGTGCTACATATGTCATGCCAGTAAGATGGTCAACATACCAACTACAGTTAGTACAAATATAAATTCAATCAAGTAACTGCAGCTGAGACATCAATGTTGGATTGCATTAATCTGGACACACTGGAAGGGACAATTTTGAAATGAAATATTTTAATTTTGTCTAAAAGTTTGAACTGAATTTTCACAGATCACAAAATAATGCTCTCGTTTACTAATTATGACCTGTCATTGCAAGGTGGGAATTAAGCAAAAAAATTGTGTTTTGTACTTTTTGTTTGCACAGCTAACAAGGTTTATAACGGTACCTCGTTTGTTGACATTTTTTTAATAGTTTTTTATTTAGTGCTAAAATTAAAGCTATCTTTAAAAAGCAATGTTCTGATAAACGAGGTCATTTTAGCCATACTTTCTGTTGTCCATTAAATTTGGGGTTTTAAATGCACGTATTTATTATGCTGGGATTATTTGGAGAAGAAATTAAACTGAATACTGAAAGATGAGATTATAAGGGGTTCAATCAATTTTAATAAAATCACAAAACTGATGAAATATAACATAAACAGCAATTTTTTTATGTGAGTACAAAATAGGCCTGTGTGACTTAATAACTGTTTCTCTGTGGCAAGCCACATATCATAAAAACACTAACTTTTCAGTTTACCTTAATCTCTACAGAACCGCTTTTGTTAAATAAAACATTGTCCTGTGAATGCATCAAATGCTGTAGAACTACAATTATTCTACAGCGGTGGAGAACACGCATACAAGAAAAGGTGCGAAATGTGTCCAGAAATTGCCATCCAACACTGATTGTTTCAGTGCAGTACCTCAAGCCACACCATGTTAATTAAACAACATCTAACGTAACAGAAACAACTGCACATTTCTGCTGCACGCAAAACCACGGAAACCTAAATTACATCATGTTCCTTTTTCCTCAAAACCAAATAAAATCAAAAATTACAAACAACTGAGTGCTTTATCCACACAAAAATGTGTGTGTATGTGTAAACTAGTAAATTTTGCATGCCAGAAATATGCAGCATACATAAGACAAGAGGAGCTAGGAAAGACTGAGTGACCTACTTTGTCAACATTTGCTCTTGTCTTGGCGGACGTCTCGACGTAGGAGACATTCCACTCCTGGGCACGGGCCTGGGCCTCCTCCACTGTCACTTGTCTCCGTTCCTCCAAGTCCATCTTGTTGCCCACCAATAGAAACGGAATGTTTTCATCGTTCTTCACACGCAGGATCTGCTCCCTGAAGGTCAAGGTCAACATCTCACGTAAGAAATTTGTCAGCATTTTGTCCTACCACTGGCTAGGTTACAAGACTTGGTTTGGTTCATGCAGTAAATAAAATATATTTGAAATTTCATACATTTTACTAATAATTTTTTTACTAGTGTTAAGCAGCCGATTGTGCTAATCTTATTTTCCAATGTCTACTAACATTGGCTTTTGCTCGTCACCCATTTAAAATTAACCAATAAAATGGCCCAAGCATTTTTCTTTTTAATCACAACAAACTTGTGCAAAATGCAAACTGCATGCAGGAACGTTAGATTCAGCAGACTTGATGCCACCCGTGTAATGCCACATATTGTCGTTACTAACAAAGCTGGTGAAGGTAACGCTTCATAATCTCAGATATAATTTCATGGTGACATCGAAAATGGTCATGTGTTAGGGAAGTAAAGATGTTGGTTGTTTGGTAAAGATTTAGTTGGTGAACAGTGACCGACCTGAACTCAGACGTTGACTGGAAGGACTCCTGCTCTGTGATTGAGAAGACACAGAGGAAACCTTCGCCACAGCGGAAGTAGTTGTCTCTGATGGCAGCGTAGTCCTCCTGGCCTGCTGTGTCCAGGATGTCTATCTGCACCTCCTCCGCATCCAACTGCACCTTCTTACGGTATGAGTCTGCCTTCGTTGGCTCGTAGTCTTCTACAAACTGAAAGTGAAAACACAATGTTACCTTGGATCAACAAAGAACACTGCAGGAATTGTGCAATTTTTTAATTTGTCTACATTGTAAAACGGTTGAAAAATGTGTGGCTGGGTTTCAAAACAACTACGAGCAAAACATAAAACAGTTGAGGTATTTCTTAATAGCATACTGACATTAAAAACACTCTTAGCATGAACCAGCTCAGTTATCTTCACCTGTCAATGAGCCTTTTACAGTTGCTAATGACTGTGAGCCAACTCAACTGTGCTAAGCGCTCATCCACAAAACACTTAACAACAATCCATTAACCACACTGTCTGCACCTCCGCCATTCCAAAACAACCACTGGCCTTTACAGCTCACAGTCAGTCCTATAAAAACAATAATTTGACAGATTACCGCTTCAGGATCAAGCTTATTAAGAATGCTAGATACAACTGGGTTGGTTAAGGACAGCAGACATCTAGCAAGCAGCTGCAACTGCTCCATGCCTAGAAATGTTTCACCCAAGGCCCGTCTCTTAAATGATTAGGTCCAACCCGCAGACTCCTGTAACGATCTCTTTCACAAACAGCATTTTTATTTTATTTTATTCAGATTACCTAGGTTATTACTATTATTTTACAATTTGTTTTCGTTTAGAGACATTTATACAGGAAATGTTTCATCTTCAATGTGTAATTGTCAGAAGTGTGCATTAAAAAAAACATATTTTCATTGAAACTAGACCCAAAAAAATTGAAATTGCAACAAAAATCATTGGTATGCAGACGTGCAACTGTCAGAAGTGTGCATTTTTTAAACATATTTTCATTGAAACTAGACCAAAAAAATATATAAATTGAAACAAAAATCATTGGTATGCAGAAATATTAATCAATTATTCAGGAAAATCATGGGTTAATATCAGAATAACTGAATCATTTTCCTTTTTACAGCAAAAATCTTCCACCCAGTATATTTAAACAATTCCTGGCTGTCTGGTCTGTGATCATTTGTGAATTAGTCCTGGGCACTGAAGTGGATAGGACATGGCATAATTGAGTAACTCTGTGTTAATTATCACTCATATTATTAAATGCCACCTGTGGCGGGATCAAAAAAGACACCATGTGTCAATCAATAGGCTGACACCAGCATATTCTCCAATCAATAGTCTGGTGCACTAATGAGGGGCACCAGCTCTCTCATTAACCCCTTGCCTTCTGAATCTCTCCAGTCTTGCATTTATTTACATTTCCAGGTGCAGCTTGGACTTGGACTTATTACCAGAGCAAATTTTATCAGCAGCTTGAATTAATTTCACCAACTAAATGATGTCGAAATAACACTACATACACAAGCAGTGTCCGTGATGTATATAATTATTCTGATATTACTGCCGTTATGTTGTAAGATTATCATCCAGTGCAACACACTTCAGAGGACAAGAGAACAGCACAATGAGATTGAGAGTCCAACAGCTGTTAATCTATGTCTAGCCTGGACTGACCTTGCCTTATTAGATGTGTCAAGTTTTCTTAAAGTATGTACAAAGCAGGAATTTGTCAGATCAACCTTCAGTTAGTAATATTTTATTGGTCTGTTTTTCAGCGTTAAAATTAACCAGAGTATATATTTATGGCATCAAACTAACAATTTGTTTTTAATGATTTATCAGAAACATCACCAAATCTGACAAATGACGTATTTTCATAAATATTATTATAAAGGTATTGATGATGTTGGCATTTTTATATCTAGATAACAGAATGGTATAACCAACCAAAATATTAAATTCAGCATTGCAAGTCCTGAAGTTTGTTTTACAAATAAAATTTTATATGACGAAACCTTGGTTCTGACATGTGGTTTCACACTCAAAGTGTAATATAAGTGTTATGCCTGAGGCTGTACTTTCAACACACTAACTGTTTCACCTTCCAAGGAACTGTGGTTCACTTTAGACAGCAATCATTTCACCCTGGGGTGAAGTGGTTTCACGGCTTCTAGACAGCCATGGTTGTGGTTTGTGTGGTGCGTGGTGTGTGGCTGCACCCTCCAGACTGCTCCTGTGTGGCACTAACTGTCTAAGGCTCTGATCCTACACGTCTCTACTTAGTACCTACTAGAGACTACTACAAAGACCCGGCCACTCACTGGTGGTGTCCTGTTTTCATTACCAAATTGTCAGATCTTGATGTGTGTGTGTGTGTGTGTGTGTGTGTGTGTGTGTGTGTGTGTGTGTGTGTGTGTGTGTGTGTGTGTGTGTGTGTGTGTGTGTGTGTGTGTGTGTGTGTGTGTGTGTGTGTGTGTGTGTGTGTGTGTGTGTGTGTGTGTGTGTGTGTGTGTGTGTGTGTGTGTGTGTGTGTGTGTGTGTGTGTGTGTGTGTGTGTATTGTGATGATGTTGATGTATTATATATTTATTATATATATTATGATATATATATACTAAATATATAATTATATATATATATATATATATATAATATATATATATATATATATATACACTCTGGACTGCAGAATTGTCCTAGGGCAAAGCTAAAATTCATATTGGCAGAAAGTGTGAGAATCTGGATTATTACTATATTATTTTTTATGTAATGGTATGCTTGTATGCATGCAAATTGTACACATGTCATACATGCATGTATCAGAGCCAGGTTATCATTCAAATACTAATTTCAACACAAGTTTGCGTGTTCATTCACACTTATTGTCAGAGGCTGTTTCTTATTTTACTGAAAGGTTATTCCATGTGAATGCAACCAAAATTCCAGAAACGTATTGTCCTTATCTCTTCAATTTTTGAATGAATTGATTTAATTAAAGCCTATGGCAAGATGAGCAAGAATTCAAAATGCCAGCATTCTAGCTTAAATAAATTTAACTATTAATCAATAGACAAAAGTGAAATTATGATTGTCTTCAGGGCAGTTCATTAAAAACAACTGGTCAGTGAAGCTGCTAGAATGGATGCATATCATATTGTGACATAATTTTACAATAAAACCACCAGTTGCTAATGCTCCGTGCATGCGGCTGCATCAGCCTAGCTCCATTGTGTTTACTCTCTGTGCTCACCTTGCACACTGCACAGACAGACAACAAATACATCACCTCGTGGTGACAGGTGCAAGGTCAATGAGGGGTGACAGGCCCCAGTGGGGGCTAGGGACAGGTCAGGACAGTGATTGTGTGTGAACTGGAATGTGCAAACACCTGACAGTGTAACCAGCTGTACAGATGACACAGTCCACAGGTACAGGATACATAGACACTGGGGCTCGTAAGGTCACCTCACACCTGTGTGAAACACACCTTCTTATAAGACCAAGTTAATAGGCATATGTATAATTACAATTCTAATTCCTTTTCTGGAAATGTACTTGCAATGAGCTACCGTACAACCAAAGTAGCAGACAGGTATCTATTTATCACATACACAGTCTGTGTTCAATCGTACACAGACCTAAAACCAGGCTGTAATTATTACCCATGTGAACTGTGTTATGGTTACAACATATAATGGAATGAATGGACAGCTTACTAAAATAGTGAAACAGGCCAGCCTTGCCAGGACTAGAACATTGTGCCAATACTGTCCAGCAGTTTCAGTTTTGAATAAAATAGTTGGTTATGCTAATTTGAGTGATGGAACTAGTTGTTGACACATACAACTGGTGTACATAATTATAGAGATGTCATCATTGTCATGTACCACGGTTTACATCGCTACTTTTTGTGTGTAAGTTATCTGTCATTGGCTTGATGTTTTTACAAATGTTTATGTTTATGTAAACTGTGCCAATTTGCTTTGCTTCTGAAATGATGTGTAATGTGTTGCCAACTATCATCAATAACTACATGGTTTCTCATTGGTTCTTAAATATAACAAATATAACTGGAATAGATCAAAATGTAATTAGAATTGATAAAAGGTAACCATCTTTTTTCAATGGTATGCAAGTGTGCTTATAACTATAAGCATATCGGAAATATCTTTGAAAGGAAGATTGTTCTAAAAGTAAAATATAGCTGGCTTAGATGATGGTGTAACTTCTGCCACTGAGTATGCACGTGATTGTTCAGTTCACATAATGATATTTTGTGATGGAACTGATGACATGATGTGATACTGAAACTGACCCAAGTTTGTGTGTGCTCATGCAGGTACTGTGTGCATGGACACAGTGCCTACATGCAGGTATTACTTGAGCCTCACCTGCGCCAGCCAATCAATGACAGCTGCTGTAGCATGGCTGGGGTCTGGTCACTTGCTCTGCTATACTAATATTGAATTTTGTACTAAATTAATCTGTTACCTATATGCGGCATACATATAACAGAGCTTGGTATATTCTGTAAGGATGGCCATCTCATCAACTTCCTCTACTATAGTCTGTGCAAAGTAAACATCTACAGAAACAGTGTAACTGTATCTGTAAATGTTTACTTCACTGTAAATAAAATTGTGACAAGATTGCCAAATCAGACAGCAAGTGGTCTAGAAAGCTCACCTGCATCGGAGTCCAGTTTGTTTGTGTAGATCTACACAGATCTACATAGATAACCCATCTAGATCTACACAGATCTACATAGATAACCCATCTAGATCTACCCAGATCACCCTTCTACAATAGCCTTCAGTTTTGTTTTACAACATAGTCTGGTCATCAGTCATGACACAGGCGGTAGTGATCACTGATGGCAGCCACAGTCAATAAGGTAAACAGGTGATTGTTCACATAACACAACCACTGGACAACACAATGTGTGGCTAATTTTGACTATGCTTTTAGCAACATCATTTAAAGGAACAAAAAACATAGTCTTATAAATAAATCCATTCTCCACACGTATACAAAGTACAATTGTATTCATAACATTTTACAATGAAAAATTCAGAGAAATACATCTTTGTAAAAATGTTATTTATCCCAGCTGCCTTGCATTTCCCGCATACTTTCCTGGAAATAATGAAGACAATCGTGTGATATTGTGATATCATTAGTAATGTTTACTTTGAGTATCAATGTGTAATTTGTGTATCATTAACAAATTATCTGTCAACATCATACCATAGAGCAGTGCAACATATTTTCTCAAATTGTAAGCATAACAAAGGGTATGGTTTCAGACCTCAAAAGAAAAAATTAATAATTTGTTTTGTCTAGATCATTCCACCTCATTCTCTGAGAATACATATTTTAAATTTTGGATGATAATGTAGACCAACTTTAATATGTGTTTATAATATGAGTTGCTGTGAAGCTATGTGGATAGTGTCAATGGACAAAAATATAAATAATACAAATATTTCATCCATAAATATTGCATGTATTGATCACATTAACATTTAACATAATTATTTTTTGTATTAAAATAAAAAGTGTTCTGGAGTTGCCTTTGTAGCTGGTGTTTATGTGGCAACTGTAGACTAGAAGTATGGTGACAGAATGTGACAGTGTGTGTTGCAAAGGACCTACCCCTTGTACATGTACCGGTAGTGTACTTGGCCAGTTGCAAATTAAGCCAAGGATGAAAAGGTTCAGTTTGAACACTTGATAATTACTGATAATAATATACAGCTGTTGTTAATTTCAATTAAATCATGTTGTGGGGTTGGGTGTTGACAAGTTTGACTCCACAGCTGGACCATGTAATGACAAATTGACAGTAAAACCATGTATAAGTAAATATCATGATAAAGTAGAAAGCCAATGTAAAAGCTTTACAAAATAACCTAATCTTGAAGCCATGAACAATATGTATGACCACACGGCATAACAGACTGAAACATCAAATAACTTATATATGTATATTCATGCAAAGTGTAATGCGCCTCTGAATGATTTTATTGCTAAAGATATGGCGTAGACAAATACTGTTATTTATTATTATATATGATTATTATATCAGTCTGCAAGACTGATCTAGACAGAGTTTTCACTCCATTTAGTTTTACCCACTCACTTCCCAGCAGTTCCCTGCTATTACACAAACTTAGGGCATAAAGTACATATCACAAACATTTCTTTTTTGCTATTGTTTTAGAAGTGTTTTATTATTAATGTTACGTGCCTCCAATGCACTTTAGTTAATATAATAATCATAACAACAAAAATAACTCCTACTTATTTCACCTGAAACATTATTTTTATTAAACTGTTAAGGCAACTTTATATTTAACTGTACATTTTTATTTAAATTATTTATGAAACTAACATCAGTTATGTAAAAATGCGTAAACATCATTTGTACCATCAATTTCACAGACAATAGCCACCTGGGACACTTTGTATGCAGACCATGTAAGTACAGGTAATATCAATTATCATGCATTGTGTGGCTGTGATTCATTGTGTCTGTCAACTGTTGCCATCGTGAGTCAGCAAGACAGCTATTCCACCTAACAACAGGAATGTTATCTACTTGACAAGGACTACATCAGCGCATTCATTTAGCTAGCCACAGCAACCACAAGATCTACCGTGAGGCAGAATATATACTTAAATCTGATGTGGCACCATAAGGCTAGAGACATTGGCCATGTGTATCACAACATCATACATTTTGCTTTATTGTGGATGGTAATACACTGAGTTCTCATAATATTTTTATATTCAAATCACTGGTATGTTAACTAAAATTTAATTATAATAATTAGCACTTTTAAGGCCAGATAAAATCCATAAATGGTAGTGTTCACTATGCGTAGATTATGACTGTAAAATTAATGGTACTACAGTGTATGACTAATGTGAATATATTCACAATAAGGTGACCTAATACATTCAGGCAAACACAGATTGATCAGGGAGGTGTTGATGCCATGAACAAACAACTCAATATGTATAGATCTAAATGTCTGTTTGCAAAACACTCATCAGTCACTAAACACCACAGCAGTGAGGAGGGATATATGATTACGGTATTATCATTGTGGTATCAGTGCAGTGAACACAATCTGTTGCACCGTCTGATTAATGAGTGGACAGATCACATGCTGGAGTAATTGTTACCTTAGACAAATTTCCGTTCCTGCACACCATGAGGAAACAGTCAGGAGAGTGGAGAGGAGAGGAGCAGCTGGGTGAATGCTGATAACCTTGTTAGCCCCAGCATCACATTAGTAGGAGTGCTCAGTGCAGACAAACACCCAGACACACCCACACACAACATGCAACTGATGCAAGTAGAAACACTGGTAACATGCATTATTTGTGTTTGTTTATTTCTTAACAAAACCACATCACGAAAAATGACGCATTGTAAATTGAAATAAATGATCTTGCATCAGCCTGTACAGTTATATAACCTACTGCTGATAAATGACATTGAGTGACACAGCTTTATGCAGAGACCTGTCCACCTGTCATTTGGATGGGTAAAAACCGTCGTGGACGGGTAGAAATATGGGTGGACGGGTAAAAAATGAAGGAGCCAAAAAATCTTCCAAAAGCATAGATATTGTCAGTTATGCCTCAACAGTGAGTGTAAATAGTGTCATATTTATAGTCCAATTTAGGTCATCAGACACATGTGTGCCTGGCAATAATTTGGTCCTGCATAAAGCCCTGCTGAGTGGTATCACTCACTTCAGGATTAATTATATTCCATTAGCACAATTAATATTGCTGTGAAAGTTCCCTTGAGATAAGCCTTGATCAGTCAATCTGAACTATGGGTAGTGTGTAGTAAAAGCCTATCATTAAATGTCTTATTCAATACAAGTTTCACATTTATATGCCAGAATAATGTTATGATGCTGGAAAACATTGGCATACTGATACTAAAACAAATTGTATTGGGAAGATGTTAGTAGTTGTTTCATATAGTGTTCTACGCGAATGTCGTTTCCACAGAAATACTGTACATTTGATTTTTCCAATTCCATAGTTTTATCTTCTAAAGCATGTTTTTTATTGATACATGTAACTACAAAACTCAACCCTACTGACAACCGAGTATCTTAAAGAGACTTTCAAGCACAATCAATCTACAGATACTCTGAAAACGTCTTGTTCAACAATTCCTCAAGAAAACAGTAATATTTTTAAAGTCCCCTTTTCCTGAACTTGTGAAACAGTCCCTAGTTTAAACACTTGACATTGTGAAAGTTGTGTGAAGACACCTGTGTCAAGTATTCACAGGCATCAGACAAACACTGCCACTGCCAGTTTATGGCTGCACAGTTAGGGTAATAAACAACTTAGAGCTCTACAGATTGTAAACTCCATTTCTGTACTGACAATTCAGAGAGAAACAGTTTATTTATGACAACTAACAATAATTGTTGGCTAAATGCCATGTAAATGGCTTCATTAACCAATGACTCCATCAACTACAACTATTCACTTCCAGTCTAGCAATGCTGAAATGTTGTTATACTTTTGGATGCATTTCAAGCCAAAAACCACTGTTTGCATACAGTGAGTAACCAGACCTATGTTTACCACTGAGGCTTTGGTCTCCTGGCCTATAGCCTGGAGGGTTATATCCTTTTACAGTGGCTACAACTTTATAAGAATACCTCAAACTTACATGAACAAACATGGCTTAACAGAAAAGTGTGTAGTGTCTGCACAATTGTTCACTTTGGTACCGAGCACTGGCACTGAGAAAGCACATACTAGCACAGACTATCACGAACACTTCACTTGACTTATTCTAACAATGTTTGATGGCCATACTCCACATGCAGCATGGCCCACTTTGGCTGGGTGGCATTATGGGCATCTCTTTAAATGAGACCAAATGGGATAGCTTCATTAGACCACACCTGTCATTATTTCACCAACTTTTCACAGGATTCTTTAACAAATATTTGTAATGGGTTTTCCCCAAAAGGTTTTACATACCTACACTAAAATGTGCAAGAGTATTGCACATTTTAAGCACATATCCTTATAGACATGTCAGCAAATTTCTCTGTTAATTTATTGCACTGGGCCATTGGCCTCTGATCTGCCAATTTAATCATTTCAAAGCCCTACTATCTTCAGTATTATTAAATTTACTGGGAGAATTGATGGGAAAATAGTATTAGTATCCGGTGAAAGTATGCAATTAACATTACAATACACAAGTGATAACAGTGGCACAAGCTTGTCACTTGGATGCTGTCAGTATTCATGAGATGGGCAAACAAGCTGAACTAAGGAAATGGGACAATTAATTCCCTGTCTATCAGTGCCAATAGGAGTGATAGTAACGTGTCAGTCATGTCACCACCCAGTTACAGTGATGATTCACAATATTTACACCATTACTGTCCTAAAGGGGTCATTTCAAAATACTTTTGATGACACTAAATAAAACACGTAGTTTCACAATTATAGGCTAAGTGTACATGTGTACCTTAAACTACCTTTGTGGGCAAGAATTTTTAAAGAAAAAATGCAATATTCCTAACCCCAACTGTCAGTTTTGAATTTTGGTTTTCATTAGGTCTGGTAAATTATAAGTGTGGCTATGGCTGAACCATTGTTAAACAGCCACATAAGCGAGATGTTATGTTGAATCCATATCCATTTTTTAAAAACAAGATGACTGGAAAAAGGAAATGAAATAGGAAATTCAAATAAGAACAAAAATGTAACATATAATGCCATTTTTCTAAACATATATAGTACTTACTTCATCATACATGAATTGTAACGTCAGTGCAGACTTTCCCACGCCTCCACTTCCCACCATGATCACTTTGTGGATGACGGCCGGAGCCTGCGTCTTTGGCTTCGACATTGCGTCCCAAGATGCACTGCTGCTGCCTTGTCGTCCACCACGGAGCCTCCGTCTTAAGTTGAGGCAACTAAACATGACAGAGATCGTTTCAGACTGGCTTTAATTCACGTCACACACAACTAGCCCAATTACACTGATTTGGAACTGCCGATTTACCAGTGCATGTGACTATACATTCTTGTGTGTCCTTGTCACACACACAGAATCTGCAGTCACTATTATAAGAAGTGCACTTGGTCCAACAATATCAAGCAGGCCTTTCTGGATACTGGTGAACGACACACAACTTTCACATCCAACCGTTCTGTGAACTATACAAGTACTCAGATGAGGTCCTTGTCACACATTTGAGTTCCCTTGATTCGGTTTTGGCATTAGCACAAAACAGGTAAAATCCACAGCCAACAGGATACGCATTCACAGAATAAACTGAAGACTTCCACTGGTATAACTGATGTGCCAACCAAGACTACATGTGTCATCTCCAAGAATATGGCTTCCTACCACAGTGAACCAATTAAACATGTCTGTCAACTTGACTGACAGCTGGTCACCAACCAATCAACTTTAAGAAGACAACTTCCTTATCAACCTCGGTCCACATAACATATGCTATTCTATAGATTAACTCACCAGTCTTCTGGTGATGTCTGCAACTGTTGTATTATTAATCACCTGAGTATTCACACACCTGTGACTATGTGATCAAACCAACATGCCTGTCTCACAGCTACAAAAATAGAAGCTGACCTTTGGGTGAGTCACACCATGGCTGGAACTTGGAGGCTAAATGTGGTGTAATTAAACTGAATAAACATGTACATATGTAGATCAGACACACCCTCCATTATTCCATTACATTCACTCCAGGACATTGGAATATAAATTATCGTTATCATACCTACTAACCCATTTTAACACAGAAAGTTGCTACAATCACTTAAATATATAATAGCTTTAATACCATTACATATACAAATTAACATGTGTATCTTAATATCTTAACAAAGTATATTACAAAGGACTGATATAATACTAGTCATGTATTGCTAAATTTCATTTCAGCTTTTACCCATATATTTAGATTCCTGCTGTCAGAAGTGCAGGCCTATCACACCAGATCATTTATGCATGCAGCCGCATATCATAATAATGTTTTTGTATATTGCAACATTTACATTTCTTGTATCCAGCCCTCCCCATGGGAAGTTCAAA
Source organism: Ridgeia piscesae (assembly GCA_025642075.2). Classification (NCBI taxonomy): domain Eukaryota; kingdom Metazoa; phylum Annelida; class Polychaeta; order Sabellida; family Siboglinidae; genus Ridgeia; species Ridgeia piscesae. The sequence continues at coordinate 26,759 of JAODUO010001222.1, read as the reverse complement.
TGAAAGTAAATGATCAGTACAAACATTTAATCAACATAATCTCTAAACATTTTATCTTGCTGGTATCAGGGGCATGAGTTTACTTAGTACTGACCACCTTCCAGCAGAAACAGTCCACATAAGGTGGAACCTTGCCAGTTGCCCTAACCCAACAGTCCAACACAACGACAATAAGGTTTGGTGGTTCACACTTCACAGACACAACATATAGACCAAGGGACGAAGACTGGAGATGCTGGTAGTAGAGTACAGTGGATCAACATGACCCACTTATTCAATGACAACACTCTTGATGACACTTCAGTTTCGTGAGCAATCTGGCACTTCAAACACATGCCTGAGTCAACATAATTTTTCAGCATATTTAGTATTTAGCTACGCTGCCAGTTTGACTCCCCCAGATAACCTTCATATTACATGCATGGCAAATAAACAGTTAGCAATATTAGTAAAAACCGAGGAAAAAAATCATATTTAAGTCTGTTTGTCCACAACCTTGCTATATGAATGTTTGGTATAGTATAATTATGTCATAGAGCCTATATTAGTCTGACACATTTTGTAAAGAAACTAATGGTTATTTATTTAATTGTAAAGCTAAACAGTGACACATGTGTATAAAAACAGACCAAGACTGTTAGAACAAGATATTTTAATAACACAATTTGTATATGTTTGCTGTCTAAGACTGTGTGTACAATTATTTGACTAATCAAAAAGTGGATCATGTTAGTTTAACATTAATTAAACTGTTGGCTGTTTATTTATGCACAAAATCAATCATGGCAACAAACTTAACTTTACTTTTAAAAGTGAAGAAAGTTCAGCAATGGTTTATATGCTTGCCCCCTCATGTGCTTACTGCCGACATGGCATACACGTATGGGATACTGCCATTAATTTAGACCAGTTTATAAAAAAGCATTGTGGCAAACGTACAATGCTATGATGAGATTTGCAAGTAACATAAATTATTAATACTCACCGAGAACAGTATACACATTTAAATTGATCAAAATGTGGATGGTATTAGCTTAACTTTAATTTCTTACTGTTTACTGATGCTACAAAGCCACTCATGACAACAAACATAAAGTAAAGAAAGTTCTACTCACGAACCCGGAAATGATGCGTATTTAGTCAAATATGTCATGTATCGTCATTCGACGTCAACCATGTATGATGTTATGACTCACACCGCAGGTGACATTGATTAAAAGACTTACGCCTAAAGGCCCTTCATTTGAAAGTAACAAAACTGCTTAATTAAACCATTCATATAACTTATTATCTGCCACGCCCACTGTGGAATTGTAAAAGATTAAGCCAATTAGTTATCAGTAGTCTATGTTGTGTTTGTGCATCCTCAAAGCTACAAAGGCTAAGCCCACAACAAACTAGTGGACCCAACCACCTTACTTACCGGCATCTGTCAACCAAACTGATTTTACCGGGATTACATCCGCAAATGTGACATCGCAGCACGTAACACACATCAACATAGGCTAATAGAATGTAACTAAATAGCACAAATAATACACTTACTCTGCAGAGACAGTTAATATGAGCGTAGCACAAACGATACGCAAGAAGAGCTGATGTGAATCCACTTCCTCCCGTTCGCCACACAACCAATTTTGGATTCATCCAAAAATGGCGGAGCCCCTAAACACTGCCTGCTGGGTAATGACCTTCTGACCTTTGACCGTAAAACTGAAACAAGTACAAGTTTACAATAATTATTATTCGCATTATGAATAAGGTCCACTCTCTATTTTAATTTATAATCAATTGCAGTTTTATCGACTATGTGCAAAGGATGGTAGTTATTTTCCAAAAATGTTGGTGATATACTGAATATGTACTGTTATTACTGCCTAGTGCTACGCGTGAGCGTCTATTTTTATTCACGGGAAAACGACATGTAGGTCACCGACAGGTGGCGTATTATGTGGCTTCTTCAGGGATATCAAAATGGCTGACACTTCAGGGGTCTTCCAGGCCTCTTCTGATGTCGGTCCTGGGTTTGACGGTAAGAATTTTACTGTTCCTCAACTGAAGTAGAGGCCCGTAATGCATGCAGTAAATAAATGGTTACGTAACCGGTTGTAGTGATGTTAGTTTCGCTACGCAAACCCGCAGATGGCTGGTCTGCTGCTGTTTTCGCTGTTTTTGTTTTGGACGCAAGAAGATATTTTAATGTCTGCAAATCTGTTAAAACTGGTTGAAATCGGCAAATTTGTTGTATCTTGCCATTCGTTTTGATCGGAAAATCGAAACTGTTTATTATGCGCATCACCCAAGCTTCCGTTTTCTTTGGGGGGTGAAGGGAAATATGGTTTAAGCTTACAACAAATGTGGTAAATTGATTGGGATACGTAAATTAGTCCGTGTCACTGTCAGTGTCAGCTTTACACCGTCAGTAAATATGGGCAAATATTCGCTTATAATTATCAAAAAAAATTTTTTCACAAAACCTGACAATATTGTCTTCAGTTTGACATGTGAATGTGACTTGTAAACTATAAGTTTGACAAATTATTATCATTTACTCTTATTATTTTTACAGGAGTGAGACAAGCCAGACAGTATTTTTGTGTGATACACACACACACACACACACACACACACACACACACACACACACACACACACACACACACACATATATATATATAATTATAGATTTTATTTTTTTACCACACATTTGTAGTTATCAGTAATAAGATAATATTCATTCCAAAAGTATTATTGGTCCTACATATACTGGATGCTGGCTTGACATCTTTTAATTTGCATAATTACCCTATAGAATAACCAAACATCCCACATACAAATTATCTTTATTATATTCTAGTGATAATTAGTACATCATATCATTGTTATATTTTTTTCAGTAATGTTTACATGTTATCATCACAACCCTCAATAATAATTAGCAAGATGCTTGTGGTCAACAAAAGGATGATGATCGCATATGCAAACTTAATACACTGTGGATATATGAGATTTACAAGTAACATGTTACTCAATGAAAACATTATAAAGTATAATTTTTTTAAGGCACAGTGTTTTCAATATTTCTTAACATTTATGTAATTGTTAGTAATACTAGAAACTATTATTCTGAAGGTATTTTGCCTGCCCGATTTAATAACCTACTGGACGTTTGCCATATTTACAAACTGCACCCATACAATGTTCAACTTCTAAGCACAGCATTCAATACCATCACACAAAATAGTTACATTCAAATATATGGCACAGTTCAGAATATACCACGATTTCCTTTAATTGAGTATAGTAGGAAATGGTGGGAGACAATTTTTAAAAAGAGCATATAAATTCTGTGCTCCCATCTTGCAATAGTTGTGCCCACCTAACCACATGGTTTCCTTGACTGTTAGTGACTTGGACTTCAATCAAACATCAGCCAACCACTTTTGGGTATACATAAAACTCACATTGTTAATTAAGTGGCTGCTCCATTGTGTAATAAACCATCCATGTTGTATAATCACTTTGTATAAAGATCTACTATACTTCTTGTTTATAAAGGACCAACACACCCTTTGTATTATGATATTTTGGAGTTGTTGGCAAATCACTATGTATATTGAGCCGTCACTTCTTTTGTATAACGGGTAACCTGATTAATTTGTATAATGGGCTACTCTTGTTTTATACAATGGCCTAATCACTGTGTAATGGGGTACCAAGCCAATTGCTTTGCCACTGTTTACACCACATACAGCCATCATACTTTGTACAACATGTCATCCACTTTATTTTAACAGTCCACTCATTTACAAACCACCTACATATTTTTACAACTGGCTAAGACATACCTGTTATTAATGTGCACATGAGTGTGTTCAGAGTGTGTTAGTGATTGTTTCTGTTCACAGTATGTGTTTGTGATTATAGCAGAAGAGGAAGAAAAGGACAAGGAGAAGCGGCTGAATGCCTTGATGGAGAAGCTGAAGATGAAGGCCGGACAGCTGAGGTCATCAGCGGAATCAGCCAAGATACTGCGCATGGCCATCACGGTAGGCACCTGCAGTTGGCAGTGGTGTTTAGGGCCAGCAGTCATCTATACATGAGAATGACAGGGTCTGTATGGGTCCTTGGAAGTCTTGAAATACCTTGAGAATTTTATTGGACCTAATTCAGGCTTGAAATCCCTGGATTTTACAAAGTAGTCTTGTAATGTCTAGAATTTTAGTTTGGTTAATTAAAATTATTTGTTGGCCCACCTGTCAGGACGAGGAACAGCACACCATCATTATCAACGTTGTTGGTAAAGACATATAAAAGTAACATGCTGGCTCACCGGGCCATAACTAAAAAAGTATCGCAGTAATGATGTGAAGTAATGTGAAATTATTTATGTCTTATGTGAATTATTGTTATTAAAATTACAGCTGTTGTTAAACTAGTCAAGGTTGAATTTATTTTTGCAAAAGCCTTGAAAAGTCATGAGTAACCCAGGATTTAAAATCTTTATAATTGTACAGACCCTGTAGTAACTGGTACTGTTGTCAGTTATTTTTGGTTGATAATTAATTGCCTAAAGACACAGACATAGTGCTAATCAGCAGCTTAAATATATGATACATACATTAAATTCTCTTACCAATCATATACATCCAAATTGTAAATTCTCAGAAGCGAAAAGTACTATGCCAAGTGGAAACACCAATGTTTTAACTTGTACTGCATAGCCTACGACTGATAGTTGTGATCAGTTCAACAAATTTTACCAAAAAATTAATGGATATTTATAAAACTGTTTAAACCCCAAGTGCATTCAACTGATTTTGGGAAGTTGCGATGAATGAGACAATTACATCTTCTTGGTTGACTTAAAAAATAACAATGATCTCTAATGACCTTGTGAACATCTGTGAAGACAACTTGGATGATGTACTGGTACCTTGACCTGCATTAGATTATGTGGAATGTCACTGTACTAAATATTGCTAAGCATCTACCTGTCTGTGATACCTGTGTGATGAAAGGGTTAAACCCAGGAGCCTTTTGCCTTACCAGATCAGCTTGCTGAATCATGTTTGACTTGTAGGACAAACGCCACCAACTGGAGATTTTGGAGAAGAGTTTGTTACACCGACACCTGGAGACATTACAGAAAGCCTTCAGAGGTAAGTGCAATGCCATTTTACCCCACTACCTTACTTGAGGTAAAAAATTAAGTTTATCTAACACATTAAAAAAACTGCATTATCATCTTCTATGCTTGCATTATCATACTCTAACCCGTACCAAACAGTCTAGGCTAATGCTAGGCCAAAAATTTGTATAGCCGGTTTGGCTAAAGGTCCAAATATCTTTAGCAAATGACTTTTTTTATCCACTTTTTAGATGAAAACACAATAATAAATTTCATTATCTAAACATTGAAAACATGATTAGCATAAAAGGTGCTAAACACATATAAAACAAATAATATAATTTAAAAGAATGTTATTTAAGTTTAATTGTTAAAAAGAAAAACTTAGGAATTTTTTTAATACCAAAAATAAATTAATGGGACATCTTTATATAATAGGACAATCTACTCTACCCTTGTTGTCCCGCAGTGATTCAAACAGTGCATTGATATAATTATTACCTTGCAGGTCTTAAAACATTATTTGACAGGCCGGTAACTGATTACTTGAATAGAATAATTCTCCGAATTAATTAACTGTAATTCTGGCTATAAATTATAACACATTTTTGACAAGCACCTTTCTCTGTGTAATGTGTTCTGGTGATGAGACTTGTCCTTTGGTATGTGAACTCCACACAGCCCCTTCTGTGGCTAAAATAGCAGTTCTGCTAAGGGTGCATGAACATGAAAGTGAATTTGGAATAAAAATAATAAATATTGAAACATACAAGTAACTGTGTAAACAAGTGTCATATTTTGTTCCGATTAAAAACAGTCTCTGTGTCTAATGTTAAGCTAGAGTCTGGTGAGGTGGGCTGGAGCAACGAGGTAGATGGTACTGAGGGTTTGTTGAGTGTAACGTCGGTATGTCAAACATACATGAATTAGATCAAACCTATATTGACGTTTGGTTGAATAATTATCAGATGGCACATTATTTAGTGATCATGTGACTGCCATGTGACTGCGCTGACACTGAGCGATAATGGAGAACCTGTCAGGTACAGCATTCAGCAAGTCCCAGTTGTCCAGGTAACACAATTCTTAATTGAATTAAGCCCTGCTGTTGTCTATTAGCATGAGATTGGCCACCTATTGTTTACCCTGCTTGGCATTTCACTTTGACTGGTTATTTAGGCCGGTTTGATGTACGACCGTTTAGGCAACTTCAATAGAACCAGGCAGTGAATAATGCAGTGATGTATTGTTGATAATGTCAATAATGGTGACCAAAATAACGTTTCACCAATTTGGTGAAGAATTTTTTTGTATTTTCGCCAAATAGCAAACCGTTTTGCCTATGGCGCAATTGGTGATCGACTGCGCTAGCCTAGCCACTTGTTAGTAGAAGTGTACAAAATTCATTGTCTATTAATATAATAAATACTGTATATTTCACTAAATGAGGACATTGATTCAAATTTTTTAATTGTTGTTAAAATGTATAAATTGCTTTTCTGTTTCAGTTCATAACATGTCATTGATGGTCGATCGCCTAGAGTTATGTGCAAAGGAGGTCGGTTTAAAGTTCACAGCTGGTCACCCAGAAGGCACCATATTCATTGGCTCCGATATGTTCTACGTAGAGGTCCAGTTGGATGCTTCAACTGTGAAGGTCAAGGATGTGAAGGTCATGCAAGGCACTGACAATGTGGTAAGGGAGAAATAAATAGGATTATTCTTGTCTCAGCAATATTTCACCTGGGGGTCTTGTCTTAAAACATAGATTGTTTATGTTATAAAAACAATGTATCTAATTATGTTGTATTATTCTTATGAATTGATTAATGCAATGAGTACATAATGCTGAATGCAACATTTAAAATATCACTTGGATAGCGTAATTGCTTCTGTGTGTTTTTGTGGTTTTTTAAATGCAAAATTTCTGGAAAACAATTGATTTTGAACATGGCTCTCAAAGATTGCATAATGGATGATTACTTGGTATCAGCACACTTGATCCCTGCACCACTTAAATAGATTAGTGTGTATGACACAACAGATATTGTCGGGTTTTAAATTGAATTATATTGGGATATTTCCATATGCTTTAAAAGTAATTTTTTTGTATAATTTGTATTTTTCAGCCAAGTCCGGAGATCACCAAGTCTTTACGGTAAGTGATAATTTTTACATTGATTTCTTGTCCTCATACCATTACTCCTGGACATGTGTTTGACAATTCACAGTTTTATTCTAACATCTTTGTTTGATATTATACAGTAAACAACTTCAAGTTCAATTTCTTTATCACTAAACTGAGATAAACAATTCTTACATTCTGCTTTTTATCATACATATATATATATATATATATATATATATATATATATATATATATATATATATATATATATATATATTACATCTAATATGACTTGATGTGCTTTATTTCATGTTACAGGGACGACAACACTGATCTGTTTGTCGAGCATTTAAGAGGCCTTTCAGCCGTGTACCCAATCAATGGAGACAAGTAAGTCAAAGTTTGTTATTGCATTCTATATGCTGTGCTTACATTGAAACATTCCACTACCTGTCCTATCAGGTAATACTACCTTGTTATCACTGGTAATGATAGGTAATTATAAACAAAATATATAAGTATGATGTCTGCTGGGAGGTGAATGATATAGTCTGACAGACATAGTCTGAGTATTTGTTACCATGGATACCATTGATATACTTTGTTTACATTTTATTTGGTATAGCGCCACATCCATAATTGTTTGGGGTTAAAATAAATATAAAAAGATATATGTGTAGGTATATAAATAACTAAAATTAATAAAGTATTAAATAGCGTAGCATTTCTAAAAAAATTACTTATTATTCATAAAAATACTTCATAATCAATCTAGTGAATAATGACATACTTATGAGATGTATGCGTTGTAGGAAACTGAGAAGCAAGTGTTTCTTGGCGATGCAGTCACTTGAGACTGACCTCAATTTATTGGCAAAGCTTCAAAGGTACTTGTTCATCCTTTAGACTTGTAGCAGATAACATTTCTCTGTGTGTTTCTGACACACTATTGGCCAAAGAAACAATACCTTCCGCTGGGCTTTGCTTGTGGCACCAGATCATAACTTTGCAAACCTGTGTTTTGTCAGTCTTTGTTCTGACATTCAAGCAAACATTACTGCCGAGACAGAGTTGTTTATAAGCATACTTATTACATTTTCAGTGTTTGCAAACAAAATTCTGAATGCTCCTGTGGCAGGCTGTGTTATATATAGACAGGCTGCATTTTTTGAGAGATTCCATAAAGTTTCTGAGTTAAACAAAATTGACTGAGTGTTTTTCCGTTGTAGTTCAATCAGTAGTGTGTCTAACTATATCCACAAGTCTCCACTCGGTGTCCTTGAGCCAAGAGTTGCAGGTATGTACGGTTGTATTCTATAGAGACTACCTATATTAACATACAAAATAGGTACCTTATATAGATACAATCTAATTAAATATTATGAATTGCCATAAATTATGGCAACTACACAGAAAGTGACTTACACATTCCATGGTAATGTGTGTTTAGCAGCTGTGTGTTGCATTATAATGATTAGACGCATTCATTTAATCAGTCTAGAGTAAGGCAAATCATTTACAGTAGAGATTAAATAGATTGGTTAATTACAAATATTACACAGCGTTTGGTTGCTAAATTCAACATGTTTCTTCTTGACAGTTTATCGGTTGAGCATGTACAATATGTGCACCTTGCTCAAAACAATTAACTTCTTTATGTACCATTTGTGACCACATGCAGGACTGCCCATGAAGATTACGTACTTTGTTGGTCCATATGACCTGCTGGACACACGGACCAGGACCAGCGTGCCAATGACCATTGAGTGTGAGTTCAGGTCTTTGTATATTCATATTTAATATAGTTCATCTGTAGATTGAACTTTTTCAGTGCTTTACCAAGAAATGTAGATGATGTACAGTTATGCAGAACACAATATGTTCTACAGTAACCTCTTTTCTTCTAAGCAGTTACACTGTCATGTGCCTGTGTGACCCTGTGGAATGTTTTCATGAATGCTTCAGCAATACGAGAGAGGAAGCTTGGACATAGTGTGACAGTCGGAATTGAGAGTTCATCACCACACAAGTTACCCACAATGCCTCTGATGACAATCAGTAAGACGACAGATGGCAAGAGGTAAGTAGAGTATTATATATTCGGCTGTATATGTGTTTTCCTTGTTTATGTGTTTTAAATTTTACATCAGCTACTGCATCAAGGGGGTATGGCTTGTGTACATAAAAACAACGCATTGACATATTTGGTATGGTATAAAGAATGAAGCTGCTACCTCTCAAAACCATTTCTTGACTGCAGTTAGCCATATCTGTATAGAGTTGAAGGGAACATGGAGATCTGCTATAACTGCTATTTCTGGTGCAACGCCCCAGTGTTGTGTAACCATTTCAGGATTCCGTGTATGTCAAATGAAATCCCTCTATTTAGGAGTTATGACGTCCTATGTTTTACACACAGGTCAAGACATTTATGTTACTATTTTTCATTTGAATTTACATAGCTGCATAAAATATTAGTAAAATATCCTACCCTTGATGATGCACAACCCATAATATATTATTGTTAAAAAAAAACTTAGGTGATTGACTGTCATGGTTTTTACCTGTTTCTTTACCGACTCATTGTTTACAGTTTGCCATCATTTGCGGCAATCAACAGTGTCAACAGTAGTAGTCTGCCTGCCGTCTTTGTTCTACGACTGCAGCGCCCTCTACCAATGGCGCTCAGCATCATCAAAAAGATACAAGCGACAACAGGTAGCTACTATGACTACCAGTCATATTCCTTTATACGGTTACAATAAAATCTACACATCTATAAATTACATATGAAGTAGATCTATATTTTAAGAATGCAAAACAACAAGAGCCAAAATCATCATGTTTCATCCCTAAAACATTTGAAGATAAAAGATATATATATATATATATATATAATTATAGATAATTAGGAACACAAATTAAAAGTAAAGTAAAAGTACTTTACATATATAATTTTTTTATTATTATTTAAACATGATCAATTAAAACACAAAATCAATTGATTAAACTTTGAAGTGTCCTCATCAGAAAAGGTTGCTTAAATAGATGGGTCCTTAAAAGAGTTTAAAAACTACTAAAAGTTTACTATCCATGATGTTCACATACATTTATAGAACAATTAGGTATATGTGAACTATTTAATATTTTGATGTGGAATATATAAACATGATAAAGAGCAATATATTGAAATGAATATTAATAATTAAATATAATTGTGATTTTGAAATCTCCCATCTGCGTCCTGTGTTGACATGAACATGTTTGTGTTGCAGGGATTGACTTCCTGGACCTCAACACAGTGCAGCCTCTCCTCTCTCTCCTCATCCAGTCAGCCTCGCGCAAGGCCAAACACACACACTATGACACCAGCCAAGGCCTCTCAGTGGTAAGTCCTACATGTATTCCCTGATTGGAGGAATGATTACACGAGATATGGAATGATCAGGAAAGTTCAACCGTAATTTCTATACAGTGTATATCTGTTAATCATTTCAATTGAATAAAATGCACTGTTGATGTACAGCAACAATATCTAGGTTTCTGTTTTAAAGTAATGTAGAGATATCAACTTATTAAATATATAACATAAAACAATTGTTAAATATGTAATATGTTTTATATATTTTTCCAAAAAAATGCACCAATTGTCTGGTGGGAACTGAGTCTTCTTTTTAATTCCACTTAAAGTCAGACATGTATTTCTTTACAAAAAGTGACTCATAGAACACATGTATGTTGCAGACGTTGCCGGACCAGCAGCACATGTACTACTTCAGCACAGTGAATGGGTCTGCGGACCTGCATGGGTCCATGGTCTCATCCATCCCCTTCGTGCACCCGACCAGTGTGCCCAAGATCATCGTGTTCCTGCGGCAACAAGTGCTCTTCAACACCCTCATTGGCAGCTGTATACGGCCGGCAGTCTCACGCCCCGACGCCTCCACTCATGGTTTGTGACAGTTTGTTAAATTTCAACAGTATCATAACTCATTAATTACTTTGTCTATGACATCATTTGGTTAATGAATTATTACACCTAAATGTCTCATCTGTTGTTACATATTGTTACTGTTTCTAATTAATTCATCAAAAAAATCATTCCTAGACTTATGTTATTTGGTCAGTTCCAGTCAGTACCATGTGTTTTTGTATATCAATCAGTTAACAGCTGTCATAAATGTCCTCAATTTGTTGTGGATAAGCATGGTGTCATACCATGTTCATGTAATGATTATATGAATGGAATGTATAACTTTTCATTCATTAAAATAAGGCAGTTGATAGTTAAATTACAAAAGAAACCATTTGGATGCTACAAATATTACAATGTTTACCAATGATAATGTTACATCTGTTTTCCCTCCTATGACTTTCTTTTCCTAATACCATGATGGTGTGTTACTGACAGATGCCGACTGTGTGATGACATTTGAAGTGTGTCCTGTGTCACTGCACCATGTCACTGTGCTGTTTGAACATCCCCTCAAAGACACTATGACCACAGGTAAGTGTCCACCACAGGGGGAGATAAGAAAGAAAGATTAGAAAAATTAATTGGGTACTTGTGTATCCGTTCAAGTTCTGGCGAGTGTGTATTTACTGAAGACATATGTTGTTGTTGCATTGTGCAAGACCAAACCAATGATTTGACTGCTAATCACCCTGTTACATTCATTGCAGGGGAGTTTGACCTGTGCGATGTAACAGCCGTCAAGTGTAAGATCTGTACTGCAGCCAATGAAGAAGCCATCTGTAATGATGATTACACTACGCAAGTGTTACAGAGGTCTGTAACTGCTGCGATCAGCTCATCATTAATTTTCTTCTAAACCACCTCTACTCATAAACTAATAAAACCAGGTTTGGTTACAATTAGGGAGTTGTAATTGCATAATTTAATGTTATTCTATAAATATTATCATCATAAATGTAATAATATATTGCTGGACGTACACAGAAATTATAATAACGTTCGGATAATTGCAGTTTGAAAATTAATGTAATTTTTTATTTATGTTCTTTGGCAATGTATCAGGGTTAATGCCAACTACAAATGTAGTGATGTATGTACACAAAAACTGTTGTATATATGTTTAAAAATGCAGGCCAGGTTATAATGGCAATACATCTAGCACTCTAATGCAATACTTAAATGATCCTATTACAATGTTGGGGAACAGTATAAAGCATTCAACAAAGTTCCACATAAAAGACTAATCCACAAACTAAAATACTATGGCATCACAGGCCCAATATCGTCATGGATAGAAAGCTTCCTTGCAGAAAGAACTCAACAGGTTGTAATAAATGGATCAGCATCCAAACCAATTCAAGTCACCTCAGGGGTACCACAGGGAACCGTACTGGGGCCCCTACTTTTCTTACTTTACATAAATGCAGATGACTGCCTACTATATCAACCAGTTAAATCAGAATGATATTTCTCTCCTCCAAAATAATCTAATCAAACTTGAGGAATGGCAAACACCTGGCTTATGAAATTCAATCCCACCAAATGCTTCAGAATGACATTAGCCTCAAGAAAACTGACACCAAATATTTACACCTTCTGTGGCCAACAACTTAAATCTGTTCAATCACATTGTTATCTTGGTGTACAAATATCAAATACATTAAATTGGACAGCACAATGCTACTCAGTCGCTAGGAAAGCACAACAGACTCTAGGAGTCATTAGGAGAAATCTAAATAAATGCCCAACCCACATTAAGTCAATAGCCTACACAACCCTTGTCTGACCAATACTTGAATATGCGTCAGCATCATGGGTTCCACACTACCTAAAACATATTAAAACCTTAGAAAGAATCCAAAGACAAGCTGCCAGATTTTGTACACAAAACTATTCTAGAGGAACAGTAACCCAACTTCTTAAAGACCTCCAGTGGGACACCCTCCAAACAAGAAGAAAAATTAAAAGACAGCATAATATACAAAATGGAACATAACCTTAGATATCCCGCTATATCCAACACAACACTAGATCCTCATGTAAACATGACAGTCAGTTCTTGCAAATTAGATACTCTGCAAACATATTTGGAAACAGCTTCTTCCCAACAACAATTAAAGAATGGAATTGTCCCCCCCCCAAACACTGTCTCAAGTAAATCACTAAACTCATTTCAAAATAATTTAATCCAACATTTTAACAATTAAGTCAGACGACCCACCATGCGCACTGGCGTGATGTGTCCCTAGGACATTTTGCCAGTTACAGATACAGAAGGATTCTTAAAAAATGTTAAACTCTTTGTAATGTCGCTGTTCTTAATTAATCTAGTTAACATGATTATTTCATATAATTTTGTGCCTACATTTCATTACATATGTGTATTATTAATCACAACATCGAAAAAGTACCTCTGCCTACGCAGAGTTTCTAGTTTGTGCTCCCCCTTTACTTGGCCACGAATGTTCGGTTCATTTTGCCAGACTGGTTTTATCCGCCAAGTTCACTGCATTTAAAGTCAACAGTCATTGCATGTTTCACTGCATGCGCATGACAATTCTTTATAATTGGGCGGCATAATTAATCATCTACGACTACATGGCAGTACACTCAAAATGAATCACATAAACAGTTATTTATCCATTTATTGTGCAGATAACACCCTAGTTATGCATTGAATTGCAAGATAAAAGTATAAAATTATCATGTTTTTATATAATATACCTTGAATGTATATAAGCTTAAAAAGAATCCCTTTAATTAACATAACTTAAAGGCAAAGTGAGGCTCTGTTTGCACTTGCAAAATGTATCACTTTTACTGAAGCAGAAGGTTTGAACTTAATCAAGGATGTATTAATAACTAGGCCAACTGACGCTGTGTTTTAAATGCATAGTTTTAAAATGTGTCACTTTTCCTAAGGCTTAGAACTAGATCAAGATTGTCTTAGTAACTAGGCCAAGTGACGGTGCTATAGCATGTAATTTGCTGGTTAATCTTCTGACAATTTACAGAATAATCTGATGATCCCCTGAAAGTCTGGTACTCAAGTTGCAAACCATTTAGAAGGAAATATTCTCCCATGCACGCACACAAGCATGCGCACACAGGCACGCGAGCACACGCACGCACACCTAGACAGTATTAGACACACACATATGATACGCATGCAAGTATAAATAGGCAGTTATAGTTGTTGAACTTTATATATAAGACCTGAGAGAGTACATGAGCCTGTGTGTTAGGTGTCGTCATGTCAGCGACCTGTTTTGTTTCAGGTGTCTGTCGCTGCCAGTGACGCTGCGAGCAATCATGCAGAAGGCACGCAGCCGTCTTGGTACGGAGATCGTGCCGCCGTCTCCAGAGCCCTACAACATCATGACACTGACGCCACCACTGCCCACTGCCGCCACTCCCATGGTGGCTGAACGGTCGGCCGCCTCCCTCATGCTGTCGAAGGTGGGCCAGGAGCGGCGCCAGGCATTTATCAGCACGCACATGTACGACCGCATGGGCTCACTGCACCGAGAACTCATGAGCGGAGGCACCGTCCAGCAGAACATGCACCACATGCATCCAGCGCCGCCGACAGCAGTCACGGAAGCGGGTGGCGGTGGTATTACCAACAATGGTGCTTTCGAGTCGAACTTCATTGACACGTCGCTCGTGTCAAACGACATGATGGAGGCGATGAAGGCCGAGAAGATCTCCAAGAACCCAATGCTGGCCCGCCTGCTTGACCAGGACGAAGTGCCATCGATGGCCAACAATGCAAAGGTCGCGGTCAGCCAGAAGCAGCACTCGATGTTGTCAGCGTTGCTGGACGACGATAGCACCAGTTCACTGACGCCCGTGCGCCATCGGAAGTCACGCAAACGGAAAAGTCTCGCCGAGTCACGCAGTCCTATCAGCAGCAGTCCGTCGAAGCACTATCGGTCGGGAGACGAAGATGGCTCTTCCGGTCCGTGCCAAGATGTCGGATGCTGCATCAATTCCAACACAAGCCCGCTTGCCGGACTTCTCGCCAGTACGCCCCCTGGTGGCGGCGGCGAGTCCTATACGCATGAGTCGCACGTGTCAAAACTGGCATCGACGCTTGAAAACATAATAAAACACGAGTCTCGCCACTTGTCGAAGTGTCAGCACTCCGAGCTGGCTAGTATACTCAACGAGCCAGACGACTACAAGAAGCCGTCTCCGCGGTCACAAGCATCATCACTGTCAAACGATCTCGACCGATCAAACCAAAGTGTTCACTACGGCGCTGGTGACTGTCACAGAGACAGCGCCGCCGTTGACTTGCCGTCGGCCAACAGCGCCTTCCAACGGACAAACTCTAACGAACACGTAAAAATGAATTCTAACACGTGGCCATCTCCGTCTGACTTTGACAGCGGCGGCAGGGGCACAAGGACCGGGCGAAACAGCAGTTTTGACAGGCAACTGAAAGGCGGTGAGACGAAAGACGTGGACGGCAGGATCAAGGGCGGTGGGGCCCTCATGTGTGACGGCAACAAGAGTGGCAGTAATATCGATCTCACGAGGAAGACAAGCCGTTCGATTCGTGGCAGTGTCGAATCCGAACGAGGCTCGCAGGATTCAGATGTCTTTATGAAGGAGCAGATTGTAACTCCGACGGACTTTATTGCAGACCCAAAGTTAGCAGCAACGCCAAAAAGCGTGCGTTCACATTCGGCCGAAAGTGACCCATTTGATTTCAACGCGTCTCTGTTGAATCCAGATTCGAATCTGGTCGGCGTGGAGTCGGACAGCACTGAGCTGGACCTGGACGCGTGCGACAGGCAAGCGTTCGGGTGCACGCCGGCCGTCGCGCCGCCGAAGGTTACACGGAGCGGATCAAAAAATAAAAACATCTCGACGGATTCACCGCACGACGGCAAGGAGCGGAAGAAGGAGAGGAGAGATGGCAAAGACGCGCTGTCAACGTGGTCAAACAGTGCCAAGAGCAAGCAATTATTCAATTTGAAAGTGAACACCAAGGATCTGACGTCGGAAATGATCGTGAAAGAATTGCCGCACCACTGCATGACGTCACCCGATCTCGTCGAAGAACCCAAGACGCAAAAGTCAAAGGACTCAAAGAAGATGTTGAATGCGGATAAATCCAGCGACGCGTTGACGGATGACTCGGACGTGTTCCAGCCGCCATCTGGTGGCAGTAACTTCAGCGGGAGCGGTCATCGTCTGATGTCGAACGGGAGCAAGCAGTCGGAACAAGTTACAACGGCGAGTCGCAGCAGCAAGGGACAGAAACGGAAGCAGCGCCTGTCAAAACACGGCGACGGAGAGAAGAAGCGACGGCGGGCGGAGGAGAGCAAGAAGGACCACCTGAGCAAGAAGCAGCGTATCTACGACTTCGATGCCGAAGTCAACGACAACGACGGCTACTCGACGCCGCATGTCTTGAAGCCGACAAAGATCAAGATCACAACAGCGGGCGGGCGCATGCAAGTGCAGCCGAGCGTCGCTGTGACGCCTCCAGCGGCGACGGCGTCAAAGACACCGCCGCTGGCCTCAACAAAGTACAGCTCTGCATCGTCGGGAAGCACAATTAAACTTGTGAAGTCAGTACACGGAGGTGGCGACCGTGTCTCCCCCAAACTGAGCCACTCGGGAACGTCTGGCGGAGGCAGCGGCCGCCCCAACAGTCGGATGAAGTCTGAGAGTGGCGGCGGTACGGGCCGCGAGAGAGTTGACAGTAAGCTGCAACGCACACCCACAATCAAACTCAAACCTATCAACATGCCACACAACGCGTCGGCAGCCACAACGACGTCTACGAAATCTTCGCATTCACCAGCGACGCCCTCTAGCGGCAAGTCGTCAACAGCACCAGTCGTTATCGCAAGTACTCAGAGCTCATCGGCAGGACACGCAAAGAAACCGTCACAAGTGAAAACGCGCAAAAACTCCCTATCGGCAGTGATCGATAAGTTGACCAAACAGCATTCGGGAGGGACTGGTAGCGCCCTCGGACTCGGTGGTGTCGTCAGCGAAAAAGACTCGGAGATGCCGACGAAGGAAAAGGCCGACGCAATTCGCCTGAAAATCCTCAGCGAAGGAAACAAACCGAGTACCCCGCTTAAGGAGTCATTCAGATCTAGTCAGGGTGGAGTGAAGGGGTCAAAGTTAACATTCGAAACTAAACTGAACCAGAAGTCGCTGGAACACCGACGGACGTCAGACTTGAGCAGACAACAGCACGTGCAGTCGCAGCCGTCGTCGTCAGGTGGCAGCACCGCGCACAGCCAGACCAAACCGAACTTGACGAAACAGGCCGGTGCTCCAGCGGCGCTGTCTGGTGGCCACAAGGGATCGTCTGTGTCGGGGGATGTAGTCTCGAGCAGTCGCGCGGAGTCGGGCAAATCGACAAGTGTCGTCAACAACGTGGCGGCTGTCAACAGGAGTGTGTCGCTTCCCAAGGGCGCCGTGTCTGTGTCGTCTTCGGGTCTGAAACCAACGACGCCCGCCAGTTCAGGGCTAAAGTCGTCAACTCCGCCTTCAGCCTCCCTAGTGTCCCGGACTATGTCTGTTCCCCTGGCGGCGGGACAGAGGGGCACATCCCAAGGGCAGAAGTCCCCTGGCGCTCAGTCGGGGACAAAGACGTTGTCGTCAGTCTCAAAACAGTCTAGTGCTAGCTCCGTAGTGAACACACCGAAGGCGGCGAGTGCCGCAGCCGCCGGTTGTACTAAGCCGGCGTCAACGGCCACCAGCAAATACCTACCTCAGGTGGCCACACCAAAGCCAGTCAATTGTACAGCAGCTATCAAAAATACAACAGTTTCAGGCTCTAAAACGCCCTCTCCCGTAGTGCAGGGTGCCACAAAGACTGTGCCACGGCCTCCGACGCCCGACACGTCTAAAACTCAGTCGGCGAGTGTCAATGGCGCCGCCGCGACGGCGACGACCAGTGCCAAGACCGTCGTGCCGAGTAAGCCGAGCGGCGACCCGCGGGAGAATCAAGCTGCGAGACAGGGCAGCTCTCACGACGGCGACCGTCAGCGCAAACCGAAGGTCGACAGCACGGCTGCCGACGCCGACCAGCCAAAAAGGCACTTCCTCGACGTCGTCTCCAAGATCAGCTCCTCGCCGGGTGACGCGGCGACGGAGAGTCGCACTGCCGCGTCCAACGGCGGCGCTGGGACGACTGACGGCAGTGGCTGGACGGCGTCGCTCGCCAAGCCGACGCCGGCGCACTCTCACGGCAGATCTCACTCCATACATTGCACGGACACGACGACACGCTCAAACAGCGTCACGAACCCTAAGTCGTTTCGGACAGACGGTGCTACGGTGGCGACACCAAGCGGACGGAACACGCCGACGTCGCGGGGTGCCGGGGCGGTGAATAACGTTGCGGAGAGCGACGGTGGTGTGTTAGACCTGAGCGCCGTCGCTCGCACTTCCGATACGCCCGCGGCGGCGACGGAAACGAAGCCAACGACGGTGACGTCGACTGCGAGAAAGTGCGAGAACGCCGCCACACCGTCGAGAGACGCTTGCCCGGCGGCGTCTGCCGCAGACAACTCTCACTCGGAGAACAAAGAAAACACAAAATTCGAGTCGACTTCTTACGACGGCGTCTTCAAAGCGCCGACGCCAAAGTCTGCTAAAAGCGACGAACGGTCACGTGATGCTGCGCCGACGAGAGCGAGGGCGGTGGCGAGTCCCCACAGTGATGTGAGCAGCCCAGAAGACGGCCTCGTCATCGACTGTCCCGGCTACTCAGCCAGGTCGCCAGCGACGAAACAGCACACGACAAACTCGACGCGCTCACCGCAGTCACCCGCCGTCGTCCAGCCGTGTTCCCCCGCTGCCGTCACCGACACCATCGCATGGTCGCCGGGTGCCAAATCAGCACAATCGCCGGCGTCGCGAAAGTCGGCGAAATTGTCGCCAGTCAAGTCGCCAATGTCTCAACGCAACCTGGTGGGCAGTCCGCCGTCAAACAGTCCGTGCGAGATCGACGACGATCTCATGGATGCCGCGTTAATGTTGTAGTCGCAGCAGCCGCCGCACGGCATTGTGGGTACCAGAAGTTGGCTGATTCTACGCAACGTCGTGTGTAGTGTGTCGCTTGTTCGATCACCCATTTTACCGTGCATGTAAGTGAGAAATATCAGAGTCAAAAGATCGTGCGTGAAAGGCCGCTTTCTGTTGAGTGCATTTGGCTAGACGTGGGGCGACTCGTTCTGTTTAGCACGCATTGGCTACCTTGCAGAATACTTGTTCAGGATATCGGTTTCTCCTCTCGCCGCTCGCAATGCCTGTCGGGCGTGTGAAAGACGTTTTATAATAATCATCGGCAACCGTTGCCGCTTGTGAATCAGTGTAAATAGTCAGAGTGAATTGACTGCGACGAGACGCGTCGTTCGGCCGGAACGGACCTGGTCCTGTACAATGGGCAGCAAAACTTTGTAAATAAGATACGTGTATTGTATTCTGGGTAGGGTTCTTTAACAAGAAGGGGTGCATATTTAAGGTAGCTGAGTTGTGTTGTCTGCGTGATGTGGCATTGTGGTCATTGTTGGCATCGACGTCTCGTGCATGTTCCGCTCACAGCGATTACTGGTGTCGTCCGTGTTGACGATTTCACCGACGGTCGAGTTTAGGGTGCTGATGACACGAGTAAGAATTTCCGCTCTGCTGTACTTTGAATTTCGGTGCATGACTAATGGTGATAAAACCTCCGAATACTCTTGACATGCCCCGACGTAAAAACGCAACAGCCGAATAGTCTAATCGTTGATTCTTGTAATTGTTCGTGAGGTATTTTCCCAGGTAGTGTTGTGGGGTTAGCGCGCTGGGTCTGTCAAAAGTAGCGTTATAAGTTGGAACGGGGTCAGAATCATTGTGTCATAAATAGTTATCCGTGGAAGAGCGCGCCTGACATGACGTACAGTAGGCTGCATTCCTCGCCGAGTCGTTTGTGTATCTTTCTACAATTGTGTATCTTTCTACAATCGTGTAAATCTGCCGGGTGCTTGTATGTGTACGTGTGTGCGTGTGTGTTGCCGCATATTTATGTAAAGTTACAGCGGTATGTTTATTTATGTGTGTATGGAGAGATCGTTAATACGTACACTACAATGTATTTTGTACATACTAGTGAATACTGTATCGACATGAATGGCAAATATATTACCTCTATATGCATGTGCATATGTGTAGATAGAGACTACGAAGAATGCAAGTGTTCTTTGTCTTGTTTTCCCGACTGAATCTACGAGCTAGTGATGCAGTATCAATATATTCCACCAGATATGAGTGTAGTGCATGTTCGACACCAGCAAGGCAAAGGGCCCGGGGGAGGTGGAGATGCTTGTGAAGAGCCTGGAAGACGCCCTGTAGACGAAGCCCCCAGAGGGAGGTGCAAAGCAGAGATGGGATCATCTCGGGGCACGATCCACGGAACGGCATTCTCTGTCTTCGGCAGGAAGCAGGGAGGTCTCAGGACTGGTTCAAGGCAAATGCCACTGAACTCAACACTGTGATCGAGGAAAAGCGTGCCGCATTGCTGGAACACAAGCGACAGCCAACACAGTCAACACGGCAAGCTCTTAGAAAAGCTAGGGGTAAAGTGCAGCGTACAGCCAGAAGATGTGCTAACGACTATTGGATGCAATTCGATGAGAGTATTCATTTGGCAGCTGACACGGGAACAGTTTCGGGTGTCTACGACGGAATCAAGAAGGCCATCGGACCAACATACAACAAGAGAGCGCCACTCAAATAAACTACTGGTGAACAATCACAGACAAGAGCAAGCAAATGGAGAGGTAGGTGGAGCATTACTCCGACCTGTATGGCACGGAGAATACGATCTCAGTCGCCACGCTGGAAGTTGTGGAGTGGTTACCTGTCATGGACGAGCTAGACGAGACGCAAAGTCACAGGAAAAGAAAGCGCCATGGCTGGATGGAATCCCAACGGAAGTAAAACATACAAAGGGACCACTCCTTGAATACCTGCACGTTCTGCTGTGTTAGTTCTGGGTGGAAGGAGTAAGTTCCCCAGGACACGAGCAAGGAGATCGCAGTGACTGTACTAACTACATGGCGATATCCTTGCTGAGCATTGTCGGTAAAGTATTCGCCCACGTGGCTCCGAACATAATTCAGCAGCTGTCTGACAGGGTATATACAGAGTCACAACACGGCTTCAGATCGGAATGATCCACGATCGACATGATATTCTCCCTGCGACAGCTCCAAGAGAAATGCACAGCAGAGAACAGAAGCAGTCACTCAACATAGCATTAATAAACCTGAGAAAGGCCTTTGACCTCGTGAGCCGCGATGACCTCTTCAAAGTCCTCGCAAGGATTGGATGTCTGAGCGTCGAGTTCAACGGGTCATCATGATAATAATAAAGTCAATTTTTATAGCGCCGGTATCCGCCACGTGGTGGCGCTCAAGGCGCTTTTACATTATTTTGTTCATTTAGCACATATAAAACGTCATGCTAAAACAATAATATTAATGTTAATAAAGCGACGTTTTAAATAAAAAAATATATAATTAGCATTCATTATATAATTAATAAAAACTGACATCATTATCAAAATAGTTTCTAAAAATAAAAACCATCTGTTGTACTATAGATTTTTTTTTAATTAGTTTCATAAAATGTATACAGTCAATTCGTCCAGAACATGTCCAGGAAAAGTCCACATGTATTACACAAAGTAACCTTTGAAAGATCTGATATTGTTTGGAAGTGTATCCCAGGCCGTTGCTGCGGATACAGTGAATGATCGCGCTCCCCACAAGTTTGTAGATTTGTGTTCTGTTAATAGCAGCTTGTTTGCAGAGCGCTTATTTCCACGGAGTGGGTCGTACCATTTAACAAAGCTACACAAGTAAGTAGGTGGGACATCGTGGATTATCTTGAAGACAAACATGGAGATTATTTTGAAAATGATTCTCTTTTCGATTTGTAGCCAGTGTAGTTGTTTGAGGATAGATGTGGTGTGTGATAATTTCCTGGAGAGCGTGACAAGTCTGGCAACAGTGTTTTGTAATCGCTGGAGTCGTTTCAGTTGCGTTTTGTTGAGGCAGTGAATTGCACGTGTCCAGTCTAGAAGTAATGAGCGCGTGAGTGAGTAGTTCCTCAACCGGCTGATTGATATGCTTAAAATCATTCAAATATTTCTAACTGATACACATACAGCTCTGGCCACTTTCGCGATGTGTTTATCCATGGAAAGGTTCTCATCAACGATAACGCCGATGTTCGTGACACTGTCGGTAGTCGCCCACTCAATTCATCATCAACTCCATTCGACGTGAAAAGCGGAGTCAAGCAGGATTGCGTGCTTGCCCCCAGTCTTTGGCATCTACTTCGCAGGCATGCCTTCAGAACATCAGCTGACGGAATCTACCTCCGCACTAGGTCAGATGGCAAACTTTGCAAACAGCTTGTTCAGATTGAAAGCAAAGACAAAGATCCATGAAGTTCTCATCACAGACATGTTATTCGCAGATGATGCCGCCTTGTCAGTTCACGAGGAGCAACATCAGCCTAAAGAAAACAAATACCATGTGCCAAGACACCGAAAGCCTGCCAGCCATCACCATGGACAACTACCAGCTGGATGTGGTGAAGGAATTCACATATTTCGGCTCAACAATGACCGATAACCTCTCCATGAACTCCAAAATCAGCAGACGGATTGGCCGTGACACATCAACGCTTGGCAGTTTCTCAAAGATAGTCTGGAACAACGTCAAATTGTCCCTGAACACCAAGATGACTGTCTACTGAGCATGTGTCCTCAGTGCCCTCTTATACGACAGCGAGTCATGGACTCTGTACTCGATGCAAGAAAGGAGGCTCAACACCTTTCACATGCGCAGCCTGGGGCAGATTCTGGGCATCAAATGGTCGGACCGTATAACAAATAACAAGTTTCTCCGACGTGCTGCCACACCCAGCATCTATACTCTGCTACGACAACGTCGCGTTCGTTGACTAGGCTCGTCCGCAGGATGCTGGACGGCAGGATCCCCAAGGACCTACTATATGGCGAGCTCGCAACAGGCAAGAGAACTCGGGGCCGCCCCCAACTCCGATACAAAGATGTCTGTAAAAGAGACATGAAGGCCCTTGGCATGACATTGGCGAATGGGAAGACCTTGCCCAGGATCGCTCCCGCAGGAGACAGGAACTGAATCGCGGTCTGCGCAGACGAGAAAAGAAGTTGCAACTTGCATCAGACGAGAGTGAGACGCAAAAATGGCCAGCAAGCTCCACCTGCAAACACTGCTTTTAAGTGCATCCGTTGCGACAGGGACTGTCACTCCGCATCTGCCTGCTCAGCCACAACAAGCACTGCCAACTGATTTTTCAGGCGCGGAACCATGGCCACTACCTAACCGACGGATGACACTGAACAGCAAGGGCGGTTGAGTTAGAGCGTAGACTTTTCACATGACAACAGACGTATCTCTACCACGGCACAATTTCATTCTTTGCTATGCACGTTAGACGTTCTTTCTTACACGGCTAACCCTCTCTGTCGCGACGTTGTATATCACATGCGCGTTAGTCAGAAGATCGGTGAACAGGTTCAATTTTATAAGGCCTGCAAGTGGGTCACGATACATGGCGTGACCCCGGGCGACTGGCAGCATTGGACTAAGCGAGACTAAGGGACTGGACACAGAATATATTCTAACGATGGAAAGTTGTACTTACTGATGAATACTAGGACAATCGGTTCATAAATATCTTATGTTATACGTTTCTTATCTAAAATGTCAGATTTAATATTGAGTTTACCATACTATCATAGGCACATAGCGATTTACGTAGTGCATGTAATCGAAACGATGCTAGGCTGTATGTGTCTTTTAAGGGATTTGGTTTTATATACTTACTGTGGTTTCGATCAGCTACTATACTTGTCATCCATCGTTAAATATTATTCTTGTGTGTCCCATAGTCTCAGTCCCCAATAAGCTCCAGTCGCGCGGGTCACGCCTATGTATCGTGACCCACTTGCAGGCCTATAAAATGAACCTGTTCACGATCTTCATTGACTAACGCGCATGTGAACTATACAACGATCGTTGACAGAGAGGGTTAGCCGTGTAAGAAAGAACGTCTAACGTGCATAGCAAAGAATGAAATTGTGCCGTGGTAGAGATACGTCTGTTGTCATGTGAAAAGTCTACGCTCTAACTCAACCGCCCTTGCTGTTCAGTGTCATCCGTCGGTTAGGTAGTGGCCATGGTTCCGCGCCTGAAAAATCAGTTGGCAGTGCTTGTTGTGGCTGAGCAGGCAGATGCGGAGTGACAGTCCCTGTCGCAACGGATGCACTTAAAAGCAGTGTTTGCAGGTGGAGCTTGCTGGCCATTTTTGCGTCTCACTCTCGTCTGATGCAAGTTGCAACTTCTTTTCTCGTCTGCGCAGACCGCGATTCAGTTCCTGTCTCCTGCGGGAGCGATCCTGGGCAAGGTCTTCCCATTCGTACAGACATCTTTGTATCGGAGTTGGGGGCGGCCCCGAGTTCTCTTGCCTGTTGCGAGCTCGCCATATAGTAGGTCCTTGGGGATCCTGCCGTCCAGCATCCTGCGGACGAGCCTAGTCAACGAACGCGACGTTGTCGTAGCAGAGTATAGATGCTGGGTGTGGCAGCACGTCGGAGAAACTTGTTATTTGTTATACGGTCCGACCATTTGATGCCCAGAATCTGCCCCAGGCTGCGCATGTGAAAGGTGTTGAGCCTCCTTTCTTGCAGCGAGTACAGAGTCCATGACTCGCTGTCATATAAGAGGGCACTGAGGACACAGTTGTTCCAGACTATCTTTGAGAAACTGCCAAGCGTTGATGTGTCACGGCCAATCCGTCTGCTGATTTTGGAGTTCATGGAGAGGTTATCGGTCATTGTTGAGCCGAAATATGTGAATTCCTTCACCACATCCAGCTGGTAGTTGTCCATGGTGATGGCTGGCAGGCTTTCGGTGTCTTGGCTCATGGTATTTGTTTTCTTTAGGCTGATGTTGCTCCTCGTGAGCTGACAAGGCGGCATCATCTGCGAATAACATGTCTGTGATGAGAACTTCATGGATCTTTGTCTTTGCTTTCAATTTGAACAAGCTGTTTGCAAAGTTTGCCATCTGACCTAGTGCGGAGGTAGATCCCGTCAGCTGATGTTCTGAAGGCATGCCTGCGAAGTAGATGCCAAAGACTGGGGGCAAGCACGCAATCCTGCTTGACTCCGCTTTTCACGTCGAATGGAGTTGATGATGAATTGAGTGGGCGACTACCGACAGTGTCACGAACATCGGCGTTATCGTTGATGAGAACCTTTCCATGGATAAACACATCGCGAAAGTGGCCAGAGCTGTATGTGTATCAGTTAGAAATATTTGAATGATTTTAAGCATATCAATCAGCCGGTTGAGGAACTACTCACTCACGCGCTCATTACATCTAGATTGGACACGTGCAATTCACTGCCTCAACAAAACGCAACTGAAACGACGATTACAAAACACTGTTGCCAGACTTGTCACGCTCTCCAGGAAATTCTCACACACCACACCTATCCTCAAACAACTACACTGGCTACCAATCGAAAAGAGAATCATTTTCAAAATAATCTCCATGTTTGTCTTCAAGATAATCCACGATGTCCCACCTACTTACTTGTGTAGCCTTGTTAAATGGTACGACCCACTCCGTGGAAATAAGCGCTCTGCAAACAAGCTGCTATTAACAGAACACAAATCTACAAACTTGTGGGGAGCGCGATCATTCACTGTATCCGCAGCAACGGCCTGGAATACACTTCCAAACAATATCAGATCTTTCAAAGGTTACTTTGTGTAATACATGTGGACTTTTCCTGGACATGTTCTGGACGAATTGACTGTATACATTTTATGAAACTAATTAAAAAAAATCTATAGTACAACATATGGTTTTTATTTTTAGAAACTATTTTGATAATGATGTCAGTTTTTATTAATTATATAATGAATGCTAATTATATATTTTTTTATTTAAAACGTCGCTTTATTAACATTAATATTATTGTTTTAGCATGACGTTTTATATGTGCTAAATGAACAAAATAATGTAAAAGCGCCTTGAGCGCCACCACGTGGCGGATACCGGCGCTATAAAAATTGACTTTATTATTATCATGATGACCCGTTGAACTCGACGACTCTTCTCATACCTCTGTGGAATGACTGAATCACGCTCAGACATCCAATCCTTGCGAGGACTTTGAAGAGGTCATCGCGGCTCACGAGGTCAAAGGCCTTTCTCAGGTTTATTAATGCTATGTTGAGTGACTGCTTCTGTTCTCTGCTGTGCATTTCTCTTGGAGCTGTCGCAGGGAGAATATCATGTCGATCGTGGATCATTCCGATCTGAAACCGTGTTGTGACTCTGTATATACCCTGTCAGACAGCTGCTGAATTTGTTGGGAGCCCGCCCGGGAATACTTTCCACAATCCAGCGGAATGATGTATTGTCATCAGGGGTTT